>JAGWCC010000632.1:0-268167 GCA_022651775.1 Drusus annulatus
AGCGAATTCTGTATTTTGATCACTCGTTTGATGATTTTTTTTGATTTTCAAATTTCTTATGTTTCTTACTAAGAATCATGTGTCACTTATTAATTTTATTACTAATTCACAATTTCGTACGAATACGACATATAGAGACGGAAAAAAATGCGCCCATGTCTCAACTAAACCTTTGCATTCTGATCACTCGTTTGATGAATTTTTTTTTTATATTGAAATTTCTTCAATGACTCGTTAACCGGGAGAATCATGGGTTCCAGCAAAACCCTTGCGTTTTGATCACTCGTTCGATGAAATCTTTCATATTTACAAATTCACTGTTTCGTACTAATCCGACTCGTAGGGACGGAGAAAAATGCGCCCATGTCTCCAGCAAAACCCTTACATTTTGCCTTCGCTCATTTGACGAAATTTCCTAATTTTAAAATGTTTTTGTTTAATAATCATGTGTCATTTATCTATCTCATTACAAATTTACTTAGTACCAATCTGACACGTAGGGACGGAGAAAAATGCGCCCATGTAACCAGCAAAACATTTGCATTTTAATCACTCATTTGATGAATTCATCTAATATTCAAATTTCACATGTTTTTTTTTATTTTATATCCTCTGTAACTTATCAATATCATTACAAATTTACAAATTCGTACGAATCCGACACGTAGAAATGTAGAAAAATAGCCCTTGTCACCAGCGAAACCCATACATTTTGCCTGTTTATCATTTGACGAAATTACCTAATATTGATATATTTTTATTGAAGAATCATCCGTTTCTTATCATTTTTATTACAAATTCACAGTTTCGTTCGAATGTTACACTTAGGGACGGAGAGAAATGCGCCCATTTCTTCAGCAAATCCCTTGCATTTTGCCCACTCATATGACGAATTTAATAAATTAACATTTTATTCCATACTTTATTCGTCCATCCGCTTTAGATGTCCAAACCATATAATCATCCCTCTCTTAATCCCATTCATTACGCTTGCTTGATATCTTCATTTTTAACGTGGTCATACATGGTTTTACCGCACATACATCTAGGGATCTAATTTCTTCACCATTCTGTCTTCTTTCGTCCTTCCTCTGTCAGTTTTACGTCTCACTGCCATGCATTAGGGTTTGTATGATCACTCCATTGTGGACCGCTAGCTTCGCTTCTTTGGTAATTTTTTTTTCCGCCAACATTTCAGTCCTTTGTTAACGGTCTTTCCTGCATTCACTCTTCTTTCAATGTGACTTATGTAAGGTAAAAATATTACGTAGTTTGACCTATACGGTGACATTTTCCTTCATATTTAAACTACTTAAATTACTTTAGAAATAAGCGTACGGCCGTTGTTTTGCGGATTTAGAATATGATGGAAGGAATTATACGGATTAGCAGGAAAACTGTGGAGTTTGAGAGCATTATAGTTAGGGGTTGGATAGAGGTTGAAACAATATCACGAGGATAATAAGAAAGCCCTTATGATATAAAGCTGGGTACGTTCTTCACCTCCGTGCGTATTTAGGTTTTGTCATATTGACCGCTCAATACTTAGAGGTCAATGTTTCAAGGACCTCTAAAGCTAGCTAGAGAGATACCTACCTGGATATTTATGTACTTTATTAATTACCGCACATATCAACAGATTAGCATTTATATGGTGAGGTAAGTAATGTAATTTTATTGTTGTTTAAACCATGTTATTTTGAATTCCATTGACTATAATATTATCTGTACTATCAATAATAATAATAATTTCCTTTGTCAGTTACCTACGTACATATGAGTGTAAACTTTTCAATTTTGGAACTGATGTTTATTGAAATTGACAAATTAAAAAAAATCTTTTCAAATCCCTACCGCCTAATAAAGTACCTACCTGTACGTTGTATTTCCGAAGACATTATTCTATATTGGAAATGGGTGGATAATGTGAACAACTAACGTTTTTTCTTGGCAAGTCAAGTTGTATTTTTTAAATATATTTTTCAATAGTTAATACCGCATTAGAGTCCCAACTGCTCCCAACTGTCTAGAGCCAGTGAGACTATGGCATCCCCAATTGGGATATTTTGTGAGGCTGAGTGTAGTAGATAAGGGAAATAAATGGGGAAGGGGAAGGTTAGGGAAGTTCTTGGCTATTCAGATCTGATCTCCAAACACGGCTAAAGCCATTTCAAGCAACGTTTCGATTCTGAATGGTTGTCTTTCACCAGGGCGATACGTAAAGCATCTACCACTCTGGAACGTGTCACAAATATACTATATATTATTTTATATAAATTTAATGTGTTATGACACATATTGTTAAATAAAATGTGCGCACGCCGGGTTTGAACCCGCGAACTCAGGATTTGTAGTCGAGCGTCTTACCACTCGACCACGAAGGCCCTTCATTTTTTACTGGTGTAATAATTATAAGACCGGTTGATAGTCTAGTGGACAAATTTGTCAGGTTCCCTCCCACGCATCGTAGGTTCAATTCCTCTCTTAGCTAAGTCCTACACCATTGTACAAGCTACATTTTACGCCTATAATGATGGTAGTAGGAATTCAAAAAATATCCTCAGAATATTCGTAACCCGGGAACGTTTATCGTTATTTTAAAAAGAGAAAATAATCATATTATTAGGTGTAATTTGAGTAAATTATTGTGAGGAAAAGAGGCTATAATGTAGTATTATTATTTTAACATAATAGAATTACACAGGAAACACGTTACAATATATGGTCTGAAGCCGAATACAACCTTTTACGCATTACGTAAATGTCAATACGTGAAAGCGTAAAAAGAATGTGTTATAATTTTCCCTTCCGCATTCCCTCCGCACGAACTTCGTGTTTGACAGCTTTAGAAACGCGATGAAATGATTTGGAATTGATTTATATGTGTGAATTTTCGACTGTTTGATTAACCCAGTATTTTCGACTATGGGTACTTAAGTATAATCAACATTTTTGCCGTGTCATATCAAAACGATATATTTATCCCCAGACCGCTAAACTGCGGGGATACGCAGAAAATCCACCACTCGTCGACTTGATAAGGTGTCTAGGCCGCATCGCTGTCATGGTGAGACCCTAAGACACCTCTCGAGCTGTCTCTGGGTCACTTCCGCTGGGGATTCACTTGCTTATGATTTTTTAGTGTTTTTTTTAAACATTTTGATCTATAGTGAATACCGCCCAAGAATCCTAACTGCTCCCGGCCGACTAGAGCCAGTGGTACTATGACACCTCCAATCGGCGTATGTTAAGAGGCTGAAGGTAGTGAGGAGGGAAACGAGATGAGAAAGAGAAAGGTTGGGAAGTACTTGACTATTCAGATCTATTCACTAAACACGGTTAAATCCATTTCAAGCAACGTTTCGATTCTGAATGGTGGTCTTTCTCCAAGGCGATCCTTAAAGGTATCTACTACGCTTCCACTGGGGTACCCACTCGCTCACGATTTCCAGTGTCCTGTCATCTGGCAATTCATTCGCATTGCCAGCCCATCGCAGTATTTGGGATCTACAGCACCTGTACAACAAAACTTTCCCCTTTCTTGCTTATGTATTATACAATCTGTATATAAGTAATAAAAGAGAAAGGGAAAATAGTTCATACACCTTTGAACCTTTCAAACAACTACGTCTTCTGGAAGGTGTGATGACCTTTCCTTCTTACATATTTAATAACTTCGGTCTGTAATCGATGGGTGAACTTCACACACTAATGGATTATTCACTCCTATAATCAATCCACAAACCTTCTAAGGCTCGAATAAGCTTTCGATAAAAGCAGGCGATACTGAAATGGGAATTTAAAGAGTGTTGTGTTGGCCTTTCACAATCGATAGTAATCTTTAAACCGCCCCCGGGACCGAAGGCAGTAGTTAACGTACATGAAATCAATGTTGACTTAATTTGTTTTAAACTTATTTTATCTGCAAGCTCTGTGGCAACGCGGGTAATAACTTTGTACCCTTACCTGGAGTTCACGGGTTCAAAATCCTTGTGATATTCAACCCCAAGCTCGACGTTTAGGAATGCGTCAGCTGGGATTCGCTCAAGGCTTTACTTTACTTACAATTCTGAAAGTAGTACCTCTCTCTACTCTAGTTATAAATTATGCATTGTATAATATACTACTCGTCTCGTGTATTATGATTTATCTTCATATTATCAAAATCTACGTGGTTTAAATGCTAAACTAAATACCATTAGATTTAACATCAATGTATGCCATTACGATTTTATATTTCTTAGTGAAACATGGCTTTCTGGTAATGTTGCATCGGCTGAACAAGAATTTTTTGATTATAAAATTTTTCGTAGTGACCGCTCCTCTTCTTCAAACAAGTCTAGAGGAGGTGGAGTCATTATATGTGTAAACAAAAAATACTCATGCCACATTTTTGAATCTTCTAACAATGTTTCTGATCAATTATTCGTATGTGTTCCACGTGGTAGCAAAAAACTTGGTTGTGTCTATATTCCCCTACTTCTCGTTTTGGAAGTCTACAAGTCCCATACTGAATTAGTGGAACGTGTATCTAAAAATTCTGATTCCAATTCATTTCCGCCCTGTTGAGAAACCTTCATTCAGAATGAAAACGTTGTTTGAACTGCCTATATCTATGTTTAGTAACCAGATCTGAATAGCCATCTATTTCCTTTTTTCAAATCTCTTTCTCTTCTACATTTTATTCAGTATCACTAAAATCCCCGAAGTAGGGATGCCATAGTCTCACTGGCTCCGCAACTCATGTGTCAACTTATTATTATTAATGTTCGAATGTTTTGTGGGAGAAACAAAATAATACAACGAATATAACTTAAGTAGGTGTGGATATCAAACGTATTATATAACATATTTAATTCAGGTAGCATGAGGGTTCAAAACTTTCAGCGATGTAAGATTCCTTCTAATCTCGAGTGATCCATTTGTGTTGTCAGGTGCAAGGGAGGCTGGGCCCTCTTAGATGAACCGGGAACAGGTGTGCTGTCTCTAGGGCGATCGATCAGACTATATGGACTAGTTATTGAACATTCAATTTCTTTTTGTTATGTAGGTCAAACGCACAGAACGGATAACTCCTAGAAGTGTGATATATACGGACTCAAGAGGAAACTGATGTCGCCAATTTACACAAGACCTTTCGTCTCCTAGATCTCAGGTATGAAATTGATTTTTTTTATTTTACCCGAAGTAAGGAGGATTAACCTTAATTCGAGGACAGCAGACTCGCCAACAAGGCACTCCTTTCAGTTTGTTTGTTCAGTGTTCAACAGTTATTTCTGTTTGTTTTATGTAATACTAGTTCCTACGGCTTCACTCGAATAATGATAACTAATCTGGGAAACAAATACTCCGATGTCGTTGATATATTTATCATGTCAATATCACACTATAAGTATACCTTAGTGCAGTTTTTTTTTCATCTGGTAGAGCTAAACTATTTAACGCCGGACCTGTTATTCAATATTATTTCTTCTTTTCATTTACAATATTTTTGTACCTGTTATTCAATATAACTTTTTAATTTTTTTAACAATATTTTCGCACCGCTAATGAGTTTTTTTTAATGTTAATATTTGTGTAAAAGCCTTTAACGGGCATAAATAAATAGATACACACCAAGCTTCTTTTTAGCAGCAGAGTGGACAAATGCCTCGGGTTCCCACCCAGGCGTTGTGGATTCAATTATCTGCTAGCTAAGTCCTTCATCATTGCGCAAGCAACATCTTCCGCTTCTTATGATGGTAGTAAGAGTTTTTCAAATATTGTCAGGTTATTCGCAACCCGGGAATATTTGTCTTTCTTAGCCTAAAATTTTTGTTGGGATCTTAGTTTGATATTTTTCCGTTTTGTAAAATACTAAAAGATTTTTAAATCAAATTTTGATTGGAAACCGACTCTCCAAATGATTAGAATCAAGAGTATAATTTGGTTTGTCCTTGAGCCTGCAAAAATGGTAGCCTTCGGCGCTTGTACAAATTGCAATATGGTTATGCGATAAAACTTTATAAACCGTTAAGGCCGATTAAAATATATTCACTATTTTATTTTATTTTTTTTACGAATTTATGTTTTTTTAATATATTTTTTATTATTATTATTGTGTGTATCACAACTTGTATTTTATTATTATTATAACTATTTATTATTATCAATTATGGAAGGTATTGCATTGCACTACTCTTGCATACCTTCTAAAATGCATTTTTATTATTATTAATAATAATTTCATTTGACGGCCTCCGTGGTCGAGCGGTAAGACATTCGACCACGAATCCAGATCTCGCGGGTTCAAACTCAGCATGTGCAAATAAGTTTTTATTTAATTAATCAATATCAAATAATATATAGTATATTTGCGGCACGTTCCAGAGTGGTAGATACTCTCAGTGTTGCCCTGGTGAAAGACCACCATTCAGAATCGAAAAGTTGCTTGAAACTGCTTTAGCCGTGTTTGGTGACCTGATCTGAATATCTAGTTACTTCCCAACCTTCCTCTTTCCCATCTCCTTTCCCTTCCCCTACCTTCAGCCTCACAAAATACACGATCGGGGATGCTATAGTACCACTGGCTCCAGATGATCGGGAGCAGTTGGGACTCTTGTGCGGTATTAATTATTATTATTTTTTTTTTAAATATATGTATTTAATGATAATGATTATGATACCCAACATTTACGAGTACTAGGTATATACTAAACCACTATGCGCACTTCGAATGATAGGTAAATCGATCCCTTTTTGAAAGGTTATCTATAATTAATCTATTGAGGAATTCTGTTACTTTTCCTAGTGATTACAACGTCATGTTCTAGTCAATGTTTTCGTTTCGCCATAAGAAACTCTGGAGATCTCTCGAGAAAAGGTCGAAGCCTCACAATTCGCTCCGGTGCTTTCTTTACAGTAAGCCGGAAAATTTTTGAAACCATCGACGTAGACTTTACTGGATTGGCGTTTGCTGAAACAACGTTAATGTACGTGTAAGAAGATAAAAAGTAGCTGGCAACCAACAGTTTTAGCTGGTGGTGAATAACTATCTCGCGTAATCGGATTACTATTCAAAATGAAGAAACAAAATTAGTAGTCTTTGGCCTACGCTAGAAAATGAATACTGAATTAAAATGGACCACGAACTCAAAAATATAATTGACCCATTGAACAATTGCCAGAAGACAGGGCATCAAACATTATGACCAAGTGAAATCGACCCACCCAGAGGCAGACCGAAGAAGAGGTGGATGAAGATGAAGAAAACATTCTTCTAAGGCAGTCGACTCTTAGATTAGCAACGTCATCGGCTATCGGAAGGCCGATAGAACCCAAATACTAAGTTTGGAGATCGCGCTTTCGGAGTATCGCGGCCGAAGGCTTGGAATAATCTTCCTCCGGAACTAAGATGTATAACGAGCCCAACAGAATTTCGGTCCAAACTGAAAACTTACCTTTTCAGACTCTCATATCCTTATATTCATTAAAATAATCTTAACATATACTGTCTCTCGACGAATCACCTTTAGATATACAAATTTTAACCAAATCCTGTACTGTACGACAAATTCAGAAAGTCCATTTCTTAATTTCGCTCCGATGCCCTAAATCGGAAAAAATAAAATAAATAAAAAAAACCATAATTTTAAGTCAATAAGTGTGTCTATCTGATAGGACCTGCCAGGTAAGTGTGATCCTGTATATTTTCTTATTTAAACTAGGAATTAATATGTAATAATAGAAAATATGATCTGTACAGCGCCCTTGAGGTGATTTTTCACAAAAACGGCGCTATACAAATCATCCAAATATTATTATTATTATTAAGTGTTTGGAATAGGATTGGAGCAGGATGGGAAGGACAGAGGACTGGAGGTGAATGGAGAGGGACCGCAGCCAGTGGAGAGCATTTGTGGAGTATACCAAATTTCACCCTAAGTTAAAGCGCCTTGATGATGAGCTCTATATCAAAGGTTGAAGGTAGCTGTAAAATTTTGCGAGTGTACCTGAAAAGCCAGGAAAAGTAGGGTAACTTTCATCAATCACGAGATCTTAAAGTAGAAAGGGAGACGCAGCCACATTTCTGTCCTTCTTAAGGGCGGGTTGTAAGGATGTTAAGGACGAAGAACCTATTTATTAAAGTGTGTCAACGAATATGCTAGATTCTTTACAAAAAAGTCACAATAACCAGGGCCGGTCCCACGACATCTCGCGCCCTGTGCAATAAGTACCGATTGCGCCCCCCTCCCTTTGGAGCCCATCGACTTCAACGTACGACATACCATAGAAAAACCGTGACAAATAACTTTTTTCCGTACATTTTCGATAGTTGTTGAATGCACAGTCATGTTGCCAGCGCAATTTAAAGCATAATTTTGCAATGATGTAGGTAATTTTAAAATGATTTAGGGAATATAGTAAATTTAAATAAATTCTTTATTTTCACGGCGCTCCTTCAGAGATGGCGCCCATGTTTTTTACACAGTTAATAAAAAGTTACAAAAGTTAATAAATAAATAAAAAGTTTGAACGTATGGTAGATCCGGCGCTGACAACAACCCCCTCTTACCCTCAGAGAAAAAGTGTAGTCAGAATTGTTGATTTTTTCCTGACTCGAGCGTGGCTAGGGTTTTCATGGACACACCTTTTACATCCATTCATAGAACCTGTCGACATAATGTAGCGATTATTTGTATGACTACTGTTTCACAGTATTGTTGGCAACAAAAATATAGGATATAACTTAAAAAACCGTTGAGTTATGTCGCATAACAAAACGTAGTGGGCGGAGTCACCGGAGACGCGGGAGATGGAAAACATGCTTACATACCTAAAAGTAGTGCAATATTATGTGACAACTTGTCTTGTCTCTTTCTCTCACGGTTTTCGACGTGAAAACCCGGAGAAAGTGATTTATCGTAAATTCGTATAGGTTGGGTAAAAATATTTAGCTCTCTCTCCATATATATTCTTACTCCATGCTCTTACCCAACGTTTGACCAAAATGCAATGGGCTATAATCAATCATTTGTAGTTTGTACCAGGCAATAAATCAATAACAACACCCTGATGACGCTTGCTCTTGCATCCAGCTTGCACTTGCCTCAAGAAATGTGCGTGATAGTGATAGAAAAAAGTTCACCGCACGCAGTAGCAGACGACCAAAGGGCCGCGATGCGTGGCCCATGAGCGAGGTTTTTATGTTTTATCTACCCAAGGTTTACCACCCCCTGTGTAGGAAAAATATTTTTAAAAAATACTCCTTTACTTTATAAATTAGATTTTCAGAAGAATGGTGGTTCTTCTATCTGACAGGAAAAGTTTTTAATTTAATCTGAAAAGCTCAACTTTAAAACGTAACAACATTAACTTTAATCATTAAAGTTGATGGCATTCGGCATCACGTCACAGCATCTTCTCTACGGCGTCCCCACGCTTGTTAGATCGTGAATTTCTCGAAGTTTCCTAACGACGCTCCATTATTTATCTCGTCAGTAGTACTTTGTTTACTGCAAGTCGTGATCCTGTTTCCAGAGAGGAATCCAATTATCAAAGCCAGGAGGCTTTCGTTGCAGCAGGGGATGCTGCACGAAGTAATATTATGTGGACATTAGGACCTTGCGAATACAATTTCACTATTTTTATAAGCTTTGCGGAATACGACAGAGCACACGCTACACACTTTTTGGCTTTCTAATACAATCAATACTACAAAAGATCTATCTCTTAATTTTATACGTGTTATTAGGAAAATGTCTAAGGTATCCACTTAATGATTTTTTTTTAAAAGTAATTTAAAAAAATATTAATGAAATGCATTCTGAAATTTCAGGTAAAACGCTCGAAAATGCCTTTGCTGGTTTTCAAACTGCACCTTTTACTGACATTTTAGTATGTTTTTCATATAATTTAAAAGATTATATTTTGATTTTTAGTATTCACAGGAAACCTTAGACATTTTCCTAACTACTCATGTAGAATTCACAGATTTATTTATTTTCATACTAACGTACCGCTGTCCAATTACGAAAAAATACACGAAATGGGAAGAAAGAGCAACATAGAAAGAATAGCACATACATAATATTTTTTCGAAGGAAGCAAAAACTTGGGGGTGTGACATTGTATATTAAATAAAACAATAAACTTTGTAAAACACCACTTTATTAGAGTTAATCACCAACCAGGTTTCGCTTTTCAAGCTTCTTCAGGGCTTTTACATCAACGATACTTACATACGATACGATACGATATTTACATCGTTGATGTAAAAGCCCTGAAGAAGCTTGAGAAAAGCGAAACCTGGTTGGTGATTAACTCTAATAAAGTGGTGTTTTACAAAGTTTATTGTTTTATTTAATATACATACATAATATTTGAAGCAATGACAAAATAGGACAAAAATATACACTTGAATGAACATTCAAGTCAAAGCCTAAATAAGGTTTTGGTAGAGTCGAAAAGAATGACAAAAATCATTTAGACTGGTACCAAAAATTTCAAGACCATGGGTTGAGTTAACAAGTCTTGACGTGTTTTAGTCTTTCTTGTTATTTTTCGCCAAATAAGTAGGATATTTCACAAATTACTTCTTTAAAATTACACTAAAATTACCGTTGTTGTGTAAAGGTTAAGTGAATAAACTCTTAATAATTTTAAAGTGACTAGTTTCGACGTAATTTCGATTTTTAAGAAAATATTTTAATCTTTAAATATCAGTAATGCAGTGCCACAGCCGAATGACATGCTTTGATGACCATTGGCCACATGTTTCGTCCCTTCGACCGCCGGCCCGGTAACCGGCAGTGGGGCGGGGGAGTGCCGATCTCGACCGACTGTTCCCGAACCCGAGCGATGTTTTCAACAAATGTTTTTTTACTGAGAGAGGCGGCCTTTTTTGTCAATTCAATACAATCATCATTACAATATTTTTATTTGTTCGTTAGTTCTTCTTTTTGCCTGCGCATATAACCTGTTAGATATGTCGTGGCGCGTTGCAGCTGCCTGACGTGTTTTAGTCTTTCTTGTTATTTTTCGACAAATAAGTAGGATATTTCACAAATTACTTCTGTACTGTATGACAAATTCAGAAAGTCCATTCTTTTAATTTCGCTCCCATGCCCTAAATAAAAAAATAAAATAATAATCATAATCATAATTTTAAGTTAATAATTGTGTCTATCTGATGGGACCTGCTAGGTAAGTATGTTCCTGTATATTTTCTTATTTAAACTAGGAATTATTCTGTAATGATAGAAAGTAAGATCTGTACAGCGCCCTTGAGGTGATTTTTCACAAAAACGGCGCTATACAAATCGTCCAAATATTATTATTATTATTAAATGGCTTTTACCCTTCTAGGGTGTTTTTGGCCAGCGTTTCAAAATATAAAGAAAAGAAAGGCGACTTCATACTGTAATTTTATTTAAATTGGCATATTTCTAAATAAGTTTGATATTTGGAGTGGAGTTCAGAGTTAGAAGAGATAATGTTTTTCAGCAGACATTATTCTATATTTGAAATGGGTGGATTGAAGCAACTCATATTTTTTCTTAGCAAATCAAGTTACATCCCGTAATTTTTCACGGGTAACAAGTATTCAATAGTTCTTTCTATTTTGAACTTTTAGATTTCAGATCTCTTTTTTGTGTGAATCTATAATACGTACGTATATTTTTTTAATGAGATTTACGAGTTTTTTTTTCTAGCTTTATACAGATAAATTGCCCTTGAGTATCACTAAAATAGCCATGTAACCAGAGCGGCAGATACTCGGTAAGTATCGCCCTGGCAAAAGATCACCATTCAGAATCGAAACTTTGCTTGAAGTAGCTTGAATTAGCCGTGTTTGGTGACCAGATCTGGATAGCCAAGTACTTCTTAACCTTCCTCTTCTCCGTCTCCTTTACCTCCCCACTAACCTCAATCGGGATGCTAGTTTTACTGAATCCTAACGGTTAGGACTCTTGTGTGTCATTTATTTATTAATTAATGTTTTTTTTTTTTTTTGAATCCCAATTATTCTACAGTGCTTCTTATGAACCCACCTACTTTTGACTAATCACCTGTAAAATTTTAAAAACATTTTTTAGTCCATCTTATTGAATGCGAAATTTTTGGAGTAATGTCTCACGAGATTCAATATGTTTTTCTTTTCATCACGTAGATCGTTTGTGCATGCCAGACACGCACCATTTCCCCTAACGCGTGAGCGTAGTGCCTACGTTGTAGACTCGTAGCCTCAGAGCAATAATGTACCAGGAGGGATACCTTGTGTAGTCAGGATCTTTGATTTTTTCCTGACTCGGGAGTGGCTAGGGCCAGGGTATTTATACATCAATTCATAGCGCATGTCGACATAATGTAGCGTTTATTTGTCCAACCAGTTTTTCACAGTATTGCTATCAACAAAAATATAGGATATAACCTAAAAAACCGTTGAGTCATGTCCTATTATGTCGCATAACAAAACGTAGTGGGCGGAGTCCTCGGAGACGCTGGAGACGGAGAACATGCTTACATACCTAAAAGTGGTGCGATAATATTTGACAACTTGTCTTGTCTCTTTCTCTCTCACGTTTACGACGTAAAAACCCGGAGAAAGTGATTTATCCTAAATTTGTATAGGTTGGGTAAAAAAAATATACTCTCTCTCCGTATATATTTTTGCTCTGAGCTCGTAGCCATTGCAGAGATAAACCGATAGAAGCCACTAGTGGGCGTGTCTTGTGTGCCCGAAGTAAGTCAATTTTTCCTTTACTTCCTGTGAAATCGATCGAATAATATCGAAAAAAGTAAATTGAAAAGATAATCAATTTCATTGGCCTGTCAGGCACCCAGGAGTCGAAAGATCTTACGTAAATTATATAATTTTTAAATAGGTTTTCTTTCAAATCTATTTATTACACTAATTCTAAGTCGTCTGTTTAGTGCTCGCAGCCTTTCAGATAATTAACGTAGGTTAGACGCAGGCTGTGTAGACTGGGTTTGGGAGGCTACCCCTTTGAGTTGGCTCATTATTAAAGACGTTATGTTCAGCGGTTGAAATCGAACCCTTATTAATTGAAACCTGACACCCTTTGTATCAGATTTCTCCTTTATACAGGTTGGAGCTCCCTTACCTCGTAACCCTTTAGTAAATATGGTTAAATCAGATATTTCAAATAACGTGTATTCATAGCTATCCGAAAATTTAGTTTATTTATTATAAAATAATGTAACTAGCTAGCCGTTAAAGCATGTCTTCGGGAGAGTAAACGTAGATGGTTTTTTTAAACATCAACTCCACACAGGAGACCTTGATGGAAATAATCTCCCTCAGGGCTTATGTCGTCCTTGAGGATGCTGTGTGGAGGGTTTTTTTGAGGAAAGGAATGAGTAAACCTGGCTCTTGAGGAGGCCCATGTTGAAAGAGGGGGAAACACAGAGGCCGGGAAATCGTTCCACAGTCGAGCTGTTGAACATATGAACGAGTCGTAAAAGTGACCCGTTCTCATGTGTCGAATGTCAATCGTGTGCCGAAGGGTTCGATGACGGAAATTCATCGGTACATCTTCTATTTATATACCGATACTCTTAGCACTCTTTTTCTTCGTAGATTCGCTCCATCGAAGAATAAAGAGTCAGCACATAAAATACCTACTTTGGCTTTCTAACACAAGCAATATTACAAATTATTTCTCTGCAAATTCTACATGGGCAATTAGGAAAATGTCTAAGGTTTCCAGTGAATAAAATTATTTTACTGTAATCTTTTGAATTCTATATGAAATGCATACTGAAATTTTAGGTAAAACGTACGAAAATGCCTTCGCTGATTTTCAAACTGCGCCTTTTAAAGATATTTCAGTATGTTTTTCACTTAGAGTACATAGAGTGATACCTATCCAAGGCAGTGTAGTCAGTTTTTGATGATTTTCGCCGGACTCGGCAGACCTGGGCGTGGCTAGAACTAGGGCTAGGGTATTTATACATCCATTCATAGCACATGTCGACATAATGTTTTTTTTTATTCGTATAAACACTTTTTCACAGTATTGTCATCGACAAAAATATAGCGTATCACCTAAAAACCCGTTTAGTTGTGTCGAGTTTGGTCGCATATGAAAACATGTGGGCGGAGTCCCCGGAGATGCGGGAGACCAAGATCATCCTTACAGTACATAAAAGCGGTGTGTTATTTTTGTTGTCTCTTTCTCTTTCATGGTGTACGACGTAAAAACCCGGAGAAAGTGATTTATCGCAAGTTTGTATAGGTTGGGTAAAAAGATTTAGCTCTCTCTCCATATATTGTTACTCCAAGGTTTTTCATATAATTTAAAATATCACAGTTCAAATTTTTTATTCACTGGAAACCTTAGACATTTTCATAACAACCCATGTAGAATTTATAGATAAATATTTATACTCGTAGTATTTCTTGTATTAGAATGCTACAAAGTGACGTTTAGCGCCATTTTTGGGTGATGAAGCTAAAACAGTTAAATTGATATTTCAATACTACATAGCTGATGATGGAAATTATGTTCTAAACTGACCTAGAAAACAGAAAAGGTTCTACAAATTCGACTCGTAAGTTCACCGTTACAGAGTTTTTGCTGGTTCAGACATCCAACAAATCAATATTCGGCATTATATTCAAGTTATAAGGTATAAACTTTCTATTCAATTATTCTCAAACAAATCAGGGATAATTCGTTTTTCTATAGTTTTCATATTATACGAGCGCAGACTCGTGAATAACCACGGGATGTTAAAATAAATTGAAGGATTTGTGAAGCTGAATCTTTGCACCCTTATTTTCTGAAAGATTATCAACATTTTTAATCTAAATAAAACATATGTAGTTAATTTTAGAAATAAGAGTAAAAATAATTATTACTTTTTTTTAAATTACCATATTATTCTTAGGGGTATTTTATGAGGCTGAAGGTAGTGGGGAGGGGAAGGATATGGGAAAGAGAAAGTTTTGGAAGAACCTGGCTCTAGAAAGTCACCAAACACGGCTAAAACCATTTCAAGCAACGTTTCGATTTTGAATGGTGGTCGTTCACCAGGACGATACTTAAGGGTATCTACCACTCTGAAACGTGCTGGAAATTAAATTGTTATGACTCATATTTATTAAATAAAAGTTATTGGCGCCGGCCGTCCCACTCACCGGTGGCATAAATTCATTATACTCGTACGTACTGATTATAAGAATTATATATTTAGAATGTTACGTACCTATTTACTTATCACATCACACTCGACATTATATTGTTTAATATTATCATAAGAAATATTTGCCAACCACCTTGCATACAATTTCTAAAGAAGGAAAATGTTGATGTTCATATTTCATATTGATTTGACGGGACTGTGATAAATTACTGCCGCATCGACATGTTTGACATTCAAAGGCCCTAGTGGAGTTGAACGCCATTTTCCTTACACGATTGATATCCGATTTTTATCTCTAGGATTCATCGCGGAACGTGAAATGTTGGAAATCGTAGACGTAGCACCGAGATTATAGAACCGTGAGATGTGGGGGGTGCCGAAAGGATGCATATATGAGCTTAACCTAACCAACGTAACGTAACCTTATACCTAACCTTACATTGCCTGCGTAACAATAACAATACATGAGAACGTGTCGCTTTTACGACTCGTTCTGATGTTCCACAGTTCTGTTGTGGAACAATTTGCTTCCATTCTTTCCTCCCTCCTTCAACATGGACCTCTTCAAGACCCAAGTTCACTCCTTTCTTTCCTCAAAAAGACCATCCACACAGCATCCCCAAAGATGACATAGGCCTCAAGGGAAATTATTTCCTCCAAAACCTCCTGTGTGCAGGTAATGTAAAAAAACAATAATTTAATTCGTCATGTAAAAAGTATTTAAACGAAAAATATTCATGTTTTTTGTGCACGAGTAAGAGTTATGGACGTCTAAGTTGGTGTGTCACATCTGAGGTGCGGCGTGTCAAAAAGGATTGAGTATATTTCTGCAATTCACAAATGCAAACCACTCAAAGTTCTACCCTTTTCAAGCGGGCTCTCTCCCGCCCAGGATACAGTACACACGGATAGCACAGACACCTTATTCACCCACTCTTTGTGTTTCATAATACGAGAAGTTTGCCCGTTTTACGACGTTGTCGGGACCAAATGGCTACATATCGATTTTATTCGCATTTCAAAGGAAATTTACACTTTACGCGAATTTAATGGATCAGTTTCTTCTCAAATTTGCCTATGAAGACAGCGTAAGATTGTTTGTTTAGAAATAACATGTCTTCTTATATACCATTTTCATACATTTTGTCTTTTTTGTATTCAGTTTAAATTTATTTATTTCAAGCCATCCTGACACATTATGCAGTTCATTATTCAAAATATTTATCAATTATTTTTTCTTAGAAAGCAATCACTTTGTGGTTGGACATTTTTAAAGAAATGAAAAAAACAACTTTGTATAAGACCACGGATATTGTTTTATTTTTTATGACCGACCGGTTTCGCTTAGCCTAAGCATCAGCAGGGTACAAAATTAATTTAAACAAATACAAAGTGTGCGTTAATATACGAGGCCTGTTCAAAAGAAAAAGTGAATTTTGAATTTTCGCTGGCTGTGTACATTCGATTATCGATTTTTTTTTTATGTTGGTACACGTATGTTTATCATATGTTAGGATTATCAGCCATTTTGGATTAGTGGTTTGTTTTTGACAACTGGAAAGGTTAGTCACGTTTTTGTGTGTTCTTCGATTTTTTTACTTTTGAAAAAAAATTGATCAAAGAATATGTGTTAAATTTTACGTTAAAAATGGAATAAAGTGCTTCAACGCACTTAAAATGTTGATTGTGGCATTCGGCGAGTCTACTTTGTCTCAAAAAAGTGTTCATAAGTGGTACAAGCGCTTTACAGAAGGCCGAGAAGATGTTAATGACGATGAGCGTCCTGGAGTTGTGAAAAAACAAATCTTTTCACTTAGTTGGTTTATTATTGTATTACGTACTCACGGCACATCACGCCCGTAACGTTCGTAATCCGCCACCAGTGTTAATCGTAGCAGAAGCTCGCTATGATCTCGCGCCATTCAGCTCTTATCTCTGGCAGGTCCTCACGTCGGGACGTGGCGTTTCACGAGAATTATTCCTACCGAGAGCAAATATTGTAATATTGTTGGGGATTCGCATAACCCTCCTCTGTGTTGTGTTCCCATTCGCTCGTCAACAGCCATTCGTCTATGTTTACCCAACCGAACGGAACGCGAACGCAGACACATACGCCATTATTAGAGTGAATCTCCCGACGAAGGAAGATTTTTTATTATTATTTATATAACTAAAATGTCAGATAAGCGTACGGCACATTTGAACAAAGGAGCCGATACAGAAAATACGTTGAAGTGGGATATCGGATGGCCTCGAAGAAATATATATTGAGTTTCGCGGAATCCTTACACGTGGGCATCCGCACACATTCAATAGCCTTGTCCTTGGAGTAACGATATAAGGAAGTATACCTAAATATTTTTACCCAACCTATACAAACTTGCGATAAATCACTTTCTCCGGGTTTTTACGTCGAACATCATGAGAGAGAAAGAGACAACAAAAATAACACACAGCTGTACTGTGAGGATGATCTTGGTCTCCCGCGTCTCCGGGGACTCAGCCCACATGTTTTCATATGCGATTAAACTCGACACAACTAAACGGTTTTTTTAGGTTATATGCTATATTTTTATTGATAACAATGCTGTGAAAACGTGGTTTTACAAATAAACAAAAACATTATGTCGACATGTGCTGTGAATGGATGTATAAATACCCCAGCCCTGGTCCTAGCCATGCCCAGGTCTGCCTAGTACGAAAAAAATCATCAAAAACTGACTACACTCCATTGGATAGGTACCACTCAATGTACTCTAAGACCCGCACTACGTTATGTTTCTTATCATAAATATATCAATGAAATGAAAAAATAACTTTTTTATAAGACCAGATATATTATTTTAATTTTTATGACCGACCGGTTTCGCTTGGCCTTACATCATCAGGGTAGTAAATAAAAGTAAACAAAAAATACAAATTGTGTGGTTATATATATACACACAGAGGGAGAGCACAATATAAAATAAAATAAGAGAACGATGAGAAAACAAAAGAATAACATTTAGTTTTTTACAAAGGAACTGAGAAAAAGAGACAGATAATATGAATTGAAAGACGTAAAACGTCGACTGAGAAGGTGATCAAGTAATAATGAGAAATTTTACGAGTTTGCAGGAAATATACCTAATATTGGACTACAGAAAAATTTAAGCAATATGACTATTCATTTTAATAACTTTCTTTATTTCTAGTGCTTTAAAATTATTTAATCTGTTGCCATGACCATTATTAATATTTTTATAAACTATATTTTTTTGTTTAGTTTAATTTTGTACTCTAATGATGCTTAGGCTAAGCGAAACCGGTCGGTCATACAATTAAAATAAAAACTGCGGTCTTATACAAAGTTATTTTTTCATTTTATTAAATATGTCTAACCACAAAGTAATTGCTTTCTACGAAAATGTAAATATATCAGTAGAAAATGTTTAATAGTGCCTAAAGATGCTGAAAGAAAAATACATATTTAACCTTTATGTGACTTTATCACCATAGATTTTTTTAATGTTCCAGTAATCCGTATGTATTTATAATACTAACAGTAGTTTTCCGTATGTATTTATAATACTAATTTTAAATGATAAATATGATGTACTGTTGTATTCAAAGTACATCACCTGTATCATTAATACTATTTGTAATCATCTATTTAATTAAAAACCTTAAGAAAATATGGTACTGTGTAAAATCCAATCCACTTCCCCAAGTCTTGAACCGAGTCGAAATGTATGACGTCATAAAAGTGGTCCAGCAAACTTCAGCAAATTGTATACTGTAAAAGAAACCTTCATATTTCAAAAATATTTCAAAAATGTGTAGTTTTCTTCAGTCACATAAGGGTTAACTGTGTCACGTGAAATCTAGGACACAACACTATGCGATATGATGCTTTATATTATTTGTGCATCTCCGTTTATCTTTTTTAATTAAATATGCACGTAGGCTATTCGCCGACAGCGTGGCTTGTCAAGGTTCTATTAACCTATCGCATCATATTCTCTTTCAATTTCCCAGTAGGATCAATTTTGAAAAGGTGTAGTTTTCATCAGTCACATAAGGGTTAAGCGGAACCCAAAATCTAACCTTACCTCATCTAAGTCAGGATGGTCGTATAATATTACTCCTGAACCAAAATATCCGTTTTCACCCTTCCAATAAGCATATCCCTTTTACGGGATAAATTTAACATCGTATTTCTTCATTGAAAACGTACGGCATTCAATATAAAATTAATATCACTTTTTCAGGTACCGCGACAACAGGAATCCATTAGCAAAATACCCCTTTTGAAATGTCCACCAATATAGTATCCATCTATAGGGGTCGTTCAGGGAATACAAGGGTTGTCTTTTTATAGACACAGCCTATTATTCGGACGATAATAATAGCTTATGTCGATAGCGGTAAATAATCCCTTTATTGTATTCCTGACGGATGACGTCATAAACAATTACATTTGTGGAAGTGACAGTTCGGTTGGCGGGGCCTCCTTCAAGAGGAAATTTTATGGCGATCTTATTTCAAATCGTAAAATAACTTTTTATGTTGAAAATAATTGAATTTCTGCTCTTGAGTAATGTGCGTACGGGGCGTCACGAACAGCGCTTACAGATCTGCAAGGTTATCCGTGCAGGCGGCCAAAAGTGGAACCAAAAGAACGAACTGATTTTAAATTCCTAAGATTTTTTTTTCTCTGTCGACAATATCTGTAGTCAGTGACGTTACCGACTGAATAGAGTAGTATGGCGATTCGTACGTAAAATAAAGAGTTAACTTTTCTGCAGTTTTTTTCTGATTTTTTTACAGTGAATACCGCACAAGAGTCCCACTCCCAACTGTCTAGAGCCAGTGCGACTATGGCATCCCCAATTGGGGTATGTTGTGAGGATGAAGGCAGTACGGGAGGGAGAGATGGGGAAGAGGAAATTTGGAAAGTACCTGGATATGGTCTTTCACCAGGGCGATACTAAGAGTATCTACCACTCGTGAACTGGAACGTGCCGCAAATATACTATATCGTCGCTGGAAAGGGAGCGGGTCGCGGGGCAGCCTGCGCGCGCCTTACATGACTTGTTTTGTTTTGCAGTTTAGTATTTAAATAAGAAACGCAAGTTCATGTCGTTTCGTGCACTTTTTTTCACTTGCTGACCTTTATTGGGTACCGTGTTGTTTGGTGTTTACAGTGTTAAAACTATAAACTGTATAGATATCCAGTGCATGGCCTATTTATTAGTTAAGTGACAGAAGCAAACCAAAAACAAGCCATGTTTGGCACTATTTTGTACAATTGAATGACTCGACAGCTAAGTGATAAATATGTGAAAAGGTGTTTTTTCAAAAGGAACGCACTACTATTGCGTTGAAAAGTCACTTAAAGTCTTTACATTTTCGGTCCTCGTTGAATTTCTAATACCAATTTATCAGCTTCCGCATCCGCAAAAAATCCACTTCTGTTTCCGTTAGATCTCTAGTCTCTATTTTACTCCTGTAATTCTTTGTATCATGAACATGCGTTAATAGATACATGCTGTAAGTTATGTCCAGACTTCTACAAGATTTATTTTCACTAATCTTGGGTGAATTCGCGTAGAAATATAATTATATTGTTCGGAAACTATCCAACTGTTCGAAGTGCCCAACTCGGCACTATTGAAATCAATATCCGAGGCCCACAAATCAACGCCTTTCAAATCAATATCTGCGAAACAAAGGGTTTATTATTTATTAATTTATTGGGAAACGTCGTAGGTTCTTGAATTTTTCACGACGCCTATCGCGTCAACCAATACACGTATGAATTGATTGGAAACTACTTCATAGATTGAGTCGTCCGCCAGCAATAATAAAAAGAACTAATAAAATTTTATATTTTCGTAGAAAGTAATCACTTTGTGGTTTGACATATTTAAATAAATGAAAAAAAAACTACGTATAAGACCACGGATATTATTTTATTTTTCAAAACTGATCGGTTTCTCTTAGCCTAAGCATTATCAAGATACAAAATTAAACTTAACAAAAAATACAAACTGTGCGGTTATATATACACTAGTTTAGTCTCGACACACACGTCAAAAGGGGCATAGTGAGTGAATCGTGAAGTTGCGTAGTCGGAATAAAATATTAGATTTTACGCGTATGAGCGAAAATTACCATATTTGTCTTTTGCAGACGTTAGCGCCCCTCGCTGTGATCTAAAGAATCATGAACAGAAGACGGCTTAGCGTATTAATACTATCAGATACAGATGAAGAATAAAATAACATAACAAAATAATGAGAAAACAATAGAATAACATTTGAATTATAACAAAGGAACAGAGAGAAATAAACAGACAATATGAATTAAAAGAGACAAGACGTCAACTGATAAGGTGATAAAAGAATAATGATACATTTTAGGAGTTTACAGGAAATATACCTTATATTGGTCTACTGGACAAATTTACCTGATTATTAAGAATATGACTATTCATTTTAATGGCTTCCTTTATTGCTAGTGCTTCTAAATTATTTAATCTGATGCCGTGATCATTTTTATGAAAAATATGACGCTTTTATTAAAGGTATGAAGGTATTTTATAAGATATTATATCTTATTGATGAAGATCATATTGACCAGAGCAATATTGTTACATATTTAAATTTTTACCATTCTAATACATTCTTAACCGCGTACGAAAAAAAAAGTATTTTCCTGGTCAAATCGCTTATAAGTGTTAACATCACAAAATATGGAGATTATTTGAAATCTGCTCTTCGCAAATGCAAGCCCCAAAACACTCGTTCTTTGAGGATAATAGCGTACTAATTATATCTGTTTGTTCATAGTTCATGCCATGAGTGGGTGGTGGGTAGGTTCTAGGTTCTACAACCCCTAACTAGATCCTTCCTTTATACTTCCAGGACCCTAATTGTTTTCTCGCTTTTACTCAGCCGCGCGCAGAGAGCGGACTATCTGAAAAATCTGAGTTAAATGGACCTTACTGCCCAATTGAGTTACGGCGAGAATCCTACCCCGCAAAACGTAACTAAATAACGTGGACGAAGAAAAAAAGCTCAAATAAGCAGCTACGGAACTACTTTTGATAATCTGAAGGTTCTAAATTATATACTTATATACGAGTACGTACAAAGCGGTCGAGATTCATATTAAATCTCGTTGTTACCCGTGAAAATTACGAGATGTAACTTGACTTGCCAAGAAAAAATACAAGTTCCATTTCAAATATAGAATAACCACCTAACTAATCATCACGCCGTTTCTCCGCAGGGGTAAACAGAAGGGAAGGACTTCCACACCACTCTGTCTTGGCCCACACTCTTTGCTTCATTCACATGCATACGACGTCTCATACACACTCTTGACATGGCCCGACTTAAGTATTTGATTCACTTACCAACTTCTACTTCCATTCACTCGCGTCATATATTCTTTAAATAATAATAATAAAGTTTTATTCCAGAAGGTGTGCAAGAGTAGTGCAATGCGATACCTTCCATAATTAACAATAATACATAGTAATGATAATAATGAAATAAAAGTTGTAATATACACAATAATAATACTAAAGAAAAATAAAAATAAACATAGATTCATAAGAACAAAATATATATTGAAATAATACATGGAAAAAATAATGGAGGTCTCATTTGAGGGTGTCCACCCTGGCAGCGTTAAGATTGATGGGGCCAATAACTTACTCCAATGCGCTTCTATGCTAGAATTCGGAATCTGACGGGATTCCATGAGGCGGTCATTTCACACTCCTTTCTTCGTTCACTCGCTCTACATCCCAAAACCTTCTAAGCGTCCCTTTCTTAATCCTATGCATTACGCTTACATCAGCCTTGCATTCTTTCTGGATATCCACATTTTTAATACGGTCATACGTGGTTTTACCGCACATACGTCTCGAGGATCTCATTTCCACAGCATTCAGTCTACTTTCATCCTTCATCTGTCAGTTCCATGCCTCACTGCGATACACCGGTGTTGGTATAAGCACTGCATTGTAGACTGCTAGCTTCGTTTCTTATTTGCGCCAACAACGTTCAGTCGTCCATTAATGGAGTTTCCTGCATTCACCCTTCTTTCAATATCCTTATCAGCCTTTCCGTCTCTCGTAAAAATACTTCCCAAATTCACAAACTCATCCACTTGCTCTACGTATTCATCGTTCACAACTTTGTTGTACGCTGTTCTCGTACTCTCTCTTTCAAACACCAAGATTTTAATTTTTAATTAACATCAGTTGCAAATTTGAAAAGTTCACCCACGTATGGTCGTACATACTCACAAAGAAAATTATTCGTAATCAATATATTCTTCGCAAGAGAGGTTGGTTGGCTACTAGCCCATAGTCGCATACTGTTTGAGAATGTTATTGTTGCATCTTGTTGTCGCATGTTATTGTCACAACTGACGAAGCCGTGTATAAATTATTTACCGTCATCACTTGTTTGAAAGTTAAAGGCACCGAAACGCAGTAGGTGTACAAAGTTTTGAGCTTTTGGAGTGGCAGGTTCCAAAGCTTGTTGTAAACTCCCCACTGAATTAAAACGCATCAAAAGCTCGACGGAATTTAACACATTCACGAATTAAATTTGATGTTGGAAACAAACAAAGCTCTCGTAATATGATTTTCCACTAAAAACAAGTTTGTATTTGAAATATGCAATTATTATTCATGGTAGTGGTCATTACAATAAATTTTATTGCCGAATAATGCAATGTATAAATATTTAGCTTTGCTACTCGGCTTTACACATTTCAGTATTACAAATATGAAAGTAACAATACAGAGCTTTGTTTTAATATGTGCATAAACTGTAAATATTTTTAACTACTGTTTAAAATTTTAAAGATCCAGAGCTCACGATAAGCTGAAATTGGTGCATTTACGTAAAAAATTGACTAAAAAAATCCGTACAAATTTCATGACGCCAGAGCTCAATTGGAGAGGTTTTTTTATTATTTGTAATTAAGATTACTTCCATATTGTCACATACGAAGGTATTCCTATAATATTTTACATAATGACCATCATTATCGTTATAGTTAAAATCAAGTGTTTTAGGCAACAACAAAAAAATTGAACACCGCCCAAGAGTTCCAACTGTCCGGAGCCAGTAGGACTATGGCATACCCAATTATAGTAAGCGCCCTTGAGGTGATTTTCCCACAAAAACGGCGCTATAAAAGTTATCGATTTATTATGCTATAAGGCTGAAGGAAATTTTATTTTAGTTATTTGTACATAAAATCTTACAAAGAAACTAATTATAACTAATAATAACTTATATATATATCTACGTGATATTGCCAAAGTATTTTATATGGTTCTTACAGGCTAATAATTAAGTTTCCGGCAGCGCATTATAAAATTTCGTCCCTTTATAACGTAAACTGTTTTGTGTATTGGTTTTATTATTTTTTGGTAGTCTGATTACTTTGCGTGTGTTTGTATTATGTGGAGTGTGAAGGAGATGGAAAAGAGGAAGGTTGGGAAGTACCTGGCTATTCACCTGGCTGGTCACCGAACACGACTTAAGCCATTTCAAGCAACTTCTCGATTCTGAATGGTGGTCTTTCACCAGGGCGATGCTTGGAGTATCTACCATTCATATTTGTTGCAATGCCTATTATACTGGCACCGCAGATATAAGCCGATAGAAGTGTGCTTCTGGCGTGTATGTGTGTCCGAAGTAAGCTCAATTGTACCTTACTTCTGGTGAAAATTGAAAAAATCTTTATTCTTTCATTGACCTGTCTGTGGTCTGGGGTCTGGAGTCGGTTTTCTTTTAAGCCCATATAGATCAGAAAAAAGTTAGCCCAGGTCACTCGATTCTCTCACTGAGTTACCTGAAGCGACAAAAAGCTAAAAAAGTTATAAACTTGTGTCGCTTGAGTCAAGTCTTCTCCCAAATGATAAATATATTTTAGATGGCTGAAGGGCCACAAAAGTCTTCAGAATCAAACGAGAGTCAGAGCATTCGATGCAGAATAAAAAAAACTGATCAAAACTGCATCTTTAACATCCTTTTGACCAAAGTGTCGCTCAAGCCCTTTTGCCTTTCCAGCGACGATTTGTTCAGTGGGTCTGTGGTAGACTGAAACCGGTCAGGTCTGAAATAAGCGAGTGGAGCAAAATTAAATGGCGTTATCATAAAATGTCTGCCCTTTACTTGAAAAATTATCGTAATTAAGTTTTCGTTTTTGTCTTGACATCGGGTCTTGGTTCACAAATTATTTTTTCTCGACCTGTGTCAAATTAGTAGGGAATTATTCCCTTGACAGTTCTATCAGCCAACGAAAGGTTTTGCGTAAAACATTTAAATTGTCTGAAGACTGTTTGAAGTTGAAGACTTCGTGATAAACTCTCCCAGAAGTCCAATTTACACGACTCCTCACAGAATACAGAATCTTAAAAATAAAAAGTGTACTTATGACTATTAGAGATAAATAAATTAAGTCTCTCGTTTATCGCGCAGCTTTGCTGAAGCTATTCGGTAAGTAGACATCACGTGACGTTTTGCACACCGAAAGTCAGAACTTCCTCATACAAAAACACGCCAATATATAAAGCGATGGAACTATTCAATGAAGCTGCATCTACCTTAGATTTATTTAGATGCACATATATAGAGTTCTGTCATTATCTCTCGATGTACGTACAAGATTGACCGTTAGGTACATAATGATCCATATAATCTTAAATAAAAAATTACACACCTTTTTACACTTACCAATTCAACGATTATCTCATAATATGTGTATAAGAATGAACCTCTCTTATATCTTATCTTTTTTGTTTTTTTATTGCTAACCTTATAAGCGTTATTATATAATATATAGTGATTCACACTTCTTCAGTTTGTACTTGTATAACTCTTTCGGATATAATATATGTTTTGCCCCATTAATCTTAACGCTGTCAGGATAGACTCCCTCTTGGTGGCGTTTTGCGAAAATGAGACCTAATATCCTCCATTAATATTTCAATTTAATATTAAATATATTTATTTTATTTTGTATTTACTTGTATTTTATTATTATTGTGACAATTTATCATTATCAATTAAAGAAGGTATTGCATTGCACTACTCCTGCATACCTTTTGGAATAAAATTGTATTATTATTATTATAATACCTTGTCTATATGTCAGGTGTACATAAATGTTTAATTTCTTTTTTTACACTATGCATGTATCTACAATATTTTTTATTTCATTCATCTCGTAATGTATTTGGTGAACAACTGTTTTTTTTATGAGATATTGTTAAATAAATAAATCCGTACAATGGTGATTGGAGATTTTCTTCTTAAAATGCGTTTCTGCGATAAGCCGTCAGCCGCATTCTTGCGTTTGTCAGATTCTTCTAAACGGAATAAGTATTACCTTTATTCATATTTATCAGTAGGGATTAGCCTCTTCTAACACGTTTCCAAAACCGAAAGGTTGTCTAAAATTTTATTTGGTATTTCAACGAAAATGAACTACAAAGATTGCGTTAGATGAAAATGCTGGCTTTGCTTCGAAATAACTTTGGCAAATTCTTCTTGTTCTTCAATTAAAGCCAAACAACTTAGTCTATATCACTTTATTTAATACAGAAACAACATGTTTTGTTGATGTTCACTTCATCACGAAGATTTGTATAAGTTAATGAAAATTAAAATCAACATTGGGAGAGAGACTAAGAGAGAAGTAAGTTAGAAAGGGAAAGTTTTATTCAGATTCTAAATTATATTTGACTAAATACTAACACTTTTTCTAATTTCTAATATTTCTAAATTATTTGCCTGTGACGCTTTGCAACCTGTATGTAATATTATCAAATGTGTGGACATATTCCAATAAATTATCTGTAATTTCCGAGTCATTATTGCAGTTTAGAGCTCTGAGATGTACTTTAACCCTTATAGCAAAGCTTCTAGTAGTTCTTCCTGTATACAAATGATTACAATCGTGGAGTATTAATATATATACGTACCTATCCAAGGCAGTGTAGTCGGTTTTGATGATTTTTGCCTGACTTCTCTGAACAGGCATGGCTAGGGTTTTCATAGACACACCTTTTTTACAAACGGAC
This sequence comes from Drusus annulatus, assembly GCA_022651775.1. NCBI lineage: Eukaryota > Metazoa > Arthropoda > Insecta > Trichoptera > Limnephilidae > Drusus > Drusus annulatus. Next base: position 27,251 of record JAGWCC010000632.1, read on the forward strand.
AAATATAGGATATAACCTGAAAAAGCGTTCGCATAACAAAACGATATCAAAAATAATTTTAAATGATTTGTAGATTCAGAATATCTTACAAAACGAATAGCATAACGTTTTCTTAAATAATAATGGAAGTTTATAGTAAATATAATGTCTTTATATACTTAATAATTCGATAATCCTAACGTGCTGTCAAAAATATTTAAAACTGTTGAAATACCTGTGAAAAGTGGTGTATTCAACTCATTTTAGATTTATTTTTACATGCATTCATAGCACATATCGACATGATTGTATTGTTATCAACAAAAATGTAGGATATAACCTCAAAATCAGTGAGTTATGTCGCATAACAAAAGTGGGCGGAGTCACCGGAGACGCGGGAGACGTAAACATGCTTACATACCTAAAAGCGGTGTGATATTTTGCGAAAACTTCTGTTGTCTCATTCTTTCTCATGCTGTACGACGTAAAAATCTGGAGAAAGTGATTTATCGCAAATTTGTATAGGTTGGGTAAAAAAAATAGCTCTCTCTTCGTATATGTTCTTACTCTAAGATTACAATCGTTACATTTGAGTTTATAAATTCCTGATTGCTTAGAAGGATTATCGTTATTTTAGAAGCCATCTTCTTATGGTAGATGAGAGTTCGTAGAGGTCGTAATGGGATGCTGGGGTTGTACAGCCAATCGACCCCATCGGGAGTCTTAATTCAGAACATATGTGCCTCCGGGAAACTGGTGAAGTGCATATTCTTTTAAGATATATCCCATAGTTTGTATGTGTTCACATTTACACAATTCCGAATCCTTAAGCCTGATTTACACCAACGTCCGGTTCCGCTCAGTGCCGATATTGTTCCGCAAGAAAGCTTATTGATATGGTATGAATATCAATCAAGGAGTATGTGCCAAGACAAATTTGTGTGGCAGTATATCCTTCTGCCCACCCTTGTGATATTTAACTACTTATTTAGTTAAATAATTATTTTGAAGTGTAAAAATACTATCAGAAAGATTTTTTTTTTCAAAAACCATTTTTTATCACTAAATAATATTTTTATTAATTATTAATTATTAAAAAATAATTTTTGTGATAAACTAAATAAAAATCTGCGTTATCACTTAAAGTGTATTTAACTAAAGGACAGTTAAATATCACACAAATTTGTCTTTGGCACATACTCCTTTTGATTGATATTCATACCATATCAATAAGTTTTCTTGCGGAACAATATCGGCACTGAGCGGAACCGGACGTTGGTGTGAATCAGGCTTTAAGGTCCTATTGGATATAGGAAAAGCAAGCATAAGTTGAGAAAAGAAATGTTTCGCACCAATTTAAAGCGCAATTGAAAAGGAAATTGACCCTGCACTTCACCGTTAAGTTTTTCAAATTTGCCTTCTAAGAAAGCCTTAAATATAAGCAATATAAATATACGAGGCCTGTTCAAAAGAAAAGGTGAATTTTGAATTTTCGCGGGCTGTGTACATTCGACTATCGTTTTTTTTTGTTATGTTGGTACACGTATGTTTATCATATGTTAGCATTATCAGCCATTTTGGATTAGTGGTTTGTTTTTGAAAACTGGAAAGGTTAGTCACGTTTTTGTGTGTTCTTCGATTTTTTACTTTTGAAAAAGTGGATCAAAGAATATGTATTAAATTTTGCGTTAAAAATGAAATAAAGTGCTCCAACGCATTTAAAATGTTGACTGTGGCATTCGGCGAGTCTACTTTGTCTCAAAAAAGTGTTTATAAGTGGTACAAGCGCTTTACAGAAGGCCGAGAAGATGTTAATGACTATGAGCGTCCTGGAGTTGTGGAAAAACAAATCTTGGATTTAATTCTTTGATCCATTTTTTTCAAAAGTAAAAAATTGAAGAATACACAAAAACGTGACTAACCTTTCCAATTATCAAAAACAAACCACTAATCCAAAATGGCTGATAATGCTAACAAGTGATTAACATATGTGTACCAACATAACAAAAAAACAACGATAATCGAATGTACACAGCCCGCGAAAATTCTAAATTCTCCTTTTCTTTTGAACACGCTACGCCAATATTTTAAATTAATTTTAATTTTTACAACATTTTGAAAAACAGATATGTTGAAAAATAATAATATTTTATACACAGTGCTCCTCACTAGGGATTCCTGTTCCGAGGCGGACTGTAGGTTGCTGCGTTGTTGTCACTGGTTCTATGATTACTTCATAATCTTTTTATGTTGCTCTTGAATGATATCTCTAATATGATTTGGGAGAGCATCATATATTTTGGCAGCATGGAACTTGTGGTTTTTCTGTCCAAAAGATGTGTTCAATATTGGAATGTTGATTTTATTTAAGTTTTTTTATTTTTTATTGTAGTGTGAATGTGTTAATCAGTAAGGTACTCACTTCTTCTTTCAAAATTAAGTACAGCATTTTTTGTGTATAAATATTTGTGATGCTGGGAACATTATTAAAAACAAAAACAAAAATCTTTTGACTGAGTTCTTAAAAGTATCTTTAGGATTGTTTTTATAATACTTTTTTGTGCTTTCACAGGCTGCTTCATATGGGTGTTTGAGGTAAATCCCATATTCTATACGTGATTTGCAAAGGGCATAGCAGACTTTATATAAATCATTTTTGTTGAGGATATTACGTATGTTTCTAAAGAAAAACTTGAGTTTGGTGAGTTTTTTTTGCCATGTTGTTTAGGTGGGAGTCCTATCGAAGATTTTCGTCGATTTCAATGCCAAGATACTTTATGCTTCTTGGCACAAGATGATGCACGATTTTGTTAGGCTATATAAATTGGGCATTAGAATTTCTACCCATATTTTATAGCATTGGCTTGAATTAAATAATAACAGAGGATTTGTGACTTGTGACTTGTGACCCGTGACATTTTTAGGGGATTTATTTAGTATTGTCAAGATTTATAAATGTCTACTATGGTAACATTAATTTTTCATGCAAGTAACTTTTTTTTTTAATACTCGTACCTACGATATTTGTACATACAACACTTCTTGCTTAATTTACATTCATAGATCGCCTCATAAATACTCTTCGGTTATTTTGACTCTTGAAATAGCTCGACTCGAGTATTTATTTGACTGTGTACTCCTCAAACTCCTTTCTTCGTTCATTCACTCTACATGCCCAAACCATATATGCGTCTCTTTCTTGATCCAGTTCATTGCGCTTACATCAGCTTTGCATTTTTTCCGGATATCCACATTTTTAACACGGTCATACATGGTTTTGCCGCACATACGCCTCAGGGATCTGTTTGTTTTGATAATGTGTATTGTTTCAATATTTAAATACCCCACAGTTACGTTATTGTGACTGTTCAGAACTTAACGCAGTAAGATAAGCCGACTCTAAACGGAAATTCGTATTATTATTCCGTGGGAATATTGAGAATTTCCAATTTAAATATCATTATAGGGTAATCGTCGTTTCTCCGCCGCGGCCGTTCCGAGGGTCAACCTGTTAACAGCGAAGTTGTTTTGTTCTCAATGTTCCCAGTTGAATAACATAAGTCAGCAGGAAATCATCCAACTTTGGATTTAACTTGGCTAACTATATTAACTGGCTAGCATTAGCTCCAACTTTGAACTCTGAAACCTTCTTTTAGACTCGGCCTACGCTCTCAGCGCTTTTCGGTCGCCCTTTCAATTCTAAAATAGCTTGTCTTTCGGATGAAGCGATTTTCGTATTTTTTGTCAATTTAAAAAGTTTGAGGGGTGTACAAAAATTAAATCGATCGACGTGATATTTGGAACTAGGGGTACGCCGGCGTACGGGTAGGACAAAACATCGATATAAACTTTATCGACAATGTCGGTAATTTGGAATCGTTCTCGCGCCCGACTGCACATCGCCGACGAATAAACGACAGTTCGCATAGACTTAATGACGGCCTACGAATCCAAAGGTCGCGTGCGCAAATAAATTTAATTTAATTAATACGTACTTTGACATGAAGCACTCACTTTGTGATAAGACATAATTAAATTTGAAATAATAGTATCTTTGTTTTAACACCACTTTAATGGATACATAAACCAATCGGTTTTGGCTCTACCTGAACCTTCTTCAGGGTTGAATAAATATGTATTAAATTAAAACAGAATTACAATGCTTGGGGAAAACATAAAATGAGCAAGTACGGGAGGGGTGGTAGAAGTAGGGGTAGGGGAGTGGAAGGGGAGACAAATTTTAATTTAATAATAATTTAATTTAAATTTGTTTTCCTTTCACTCTTTCAAAGAAAAAAACATATAATATTATTATAATTACAATACACATAGTAATATTATAATTCAACGCCTTGGCAATTCGCCTCCTGGAGCCGACTGCTCCAGTTGCGCCTGCACAGGACCGGCCCTGGATGTAGGTATTTAAGTTTAGTGGACCGTCAAAATAGCTTTAGAGCTTTTGTTAGAAATACGGAGGAACAGGAAGCCAGGAGAGGAAAAAAGTGATGTAAGGCCAATGAAATTTGCAAAGTAATTTCAATACAGAATTCTATATTTTTACCATTAGGCGCCTTTATGGATTCTAAAATCTAACCTAATCTTCTTATGCAAATCTCTCCGGCTAAGTGGCCTTTAAAATCCTGGGCGAACAGCTCTTGGAATCTATAATCTGTACACGTGTCAGGACACGTGTCGCTGGCGGAAACTCGCACTCCATAAAATTTCAATTTGAGGAAAACTAAATCGAATTTAAATATTCCGTTCCAGTTCCATCTTTTAAGCGTGATGTAAATTCTATATGTTTTACCTGTAGACAGTGGTGTCATTCGATTTTCCTAAATATGACTTTCAAACAAAAAAAATCTTCCAATATTTTCTGAAGCTACCAAAACCATTAGCAAGAATACTGTAAAAACAAAACACGTTAATAAAAGTAACGATTTCAGAGGATTTTAATTTTTTTTTTTTATAACATCTAAATTATAATAGCTTTTAAGTTTTGTAAAGCGCCCTTGAGGTGATATTTCGCAAAAATGGCGTTTTATAAATTAGCCAAGTATCATTATTATTATACAGCCTTAATGAAAAACATATTTATGGAAAATTGGTTCTGATGAGAACTCTATCGACTATCATCTATATAAATATCAGGGCTCCATAAACATTTCAAAATTGTGTGTATAAATCTGATAGCTCTGTTTAAAGTAACTAATAATATACTTAAATAAATGAAAAAATAACTTTGTATAAGACCACGAATATTATTTTAATTTTTATGACCGACCGGTTTTGCTTAGCATAAGCATCATCGGGGTACAGCATTAAACCAAACAAAAAATACAAAGTGTGCGGTTATATATACAGAGGAAGAACAGCATATAAAATAAAGTAACAAATGAAAAAACGATATAATAACATTTAAATTATAACAAAGGAACACAAAGAAAGAGACAGATAATATGAATTTAAAAAAGTTAATACATCTAATAAATACATTTAATTAATTTATACAAAGTAATTTTTTCATTTCTTTAAATATGTCAAACCACATAGTGATTGCTTTCTACGAAAATACAATAATATACTCATTCCATGCAGGTTGTACTGAGATTTTTTAAAATAAATTAATCGTGTTGTATTTATAATTCTTATATTTCTAGTAAATTAATTTATCTTCACATATTTTCGTTTCATCATTGACTTCGTGTTATTTTTTATACCTATATTTGAATTATCTTATATTTTTGCCACTTTGTATTAATTTGTTTCTACCGATAAGCTATTTTAAGTAACTCGGTACCACCGATGATGTTAGCAACGGATTATAAAACATAAACATAATTAAAAAATAAGCATGTTTTAAAATGATCTTTTAAAATCAATTTTAAATACCTTTTTTATTTTTTTCCCATGGATATGAAATTAAGAACGAACCGCGTCAAGAAAAGTTATATTGAATTATAAAAAATAAAATAAGTTCCTACCAACTTTCGGTTTCACCGTAAATATATTTTCTCGACTATGTTTGAGTTTATAATTCCGAACAGAGTTTATTGACTTTTGATTTTGACGTGTTACAACGTTCCAAACAAACAGACTTGCGTTCATTCAAAATAATAATAACACATAGCATCTAAGGGGTTAACAATCATTCTAGATGTATTTACTTGGACCATAAAATAAGTTCCTACCAACTTTTCCTTTTCACTGTAAATATATTTTCTCAACTATGTTTGAATTTAGAATTCCGAACAGAGTTTATTGACTTTTGATTTTGACGTGTTAGAACGTTCCAAACAAACAGACTTGTGTACATTCAAAATAATAATAACACGTAGCATCTAAGGGGTTAATAATCATTCTTGGACCATAATATAAGTTTCTACAAACTTTTCCTTTTCACCGTAAATATATTTTCTCAACTATGTTTGAATTTAGAATTCCGAACAGAGTTTATTGACTTTTGATTTTGACGTGTTACAACGTTCCAAACAAACATACTGGTGTACATTCAAAATAATAATAACACGTAGCATCTAAGGGGTTAATAATCATTCTAGATGTATTTACTTGGACCATATTGAATTGGATAATGTGAATAATATTTTTATCCGCTTATAATTTATCGGATGAAGTAACTCAATTAGACCGCGGTATTTCCTTTATTAAATTTCCTCGAGCCATTAATCTCCTCCCGGGTGAGTTATTATTATGATAAGTAAATTAGGGAAATATCCGAATATCTCATTATTTATCAAAATTTCGTTTACAGCGTTATGAAAGTCCGGCCAGACTGGATATGGCTATGAATTGTAACAATGGGATTGTTAAATTGGCCGATAAATTTAGAGGGAAATACATATTACGTAGCTTTCAACTCTTTGTTTTTTCGTCTTAAAAATATGTATTCCAGTTATTATAGCGGAAATTCTGTGCGTGTGGTAATTGATTCTTTCAATTTGGTCATGAAATTTACGCAGGTTTTTTTTATTTCTGAATTAATCCACGCTACTAATTTCAGTTCGCAGCGATATTAGAGTTTTTTAAATATCCGTTTATTTGTAAAAAAGAGAGGGATCTTTGAGCGCTACGTAATTTTCTTCACGGCTTCGACGGCCTCCGTGGTTGAGCTGTTAAGACGCTCGACTACGAATCCAGAGGTCGCGAGTTCAAATCCCGGCGTGCGCAAAAAAAAATTATTCAACAATACGTGTTATTTCAAATCACCCTGGTGAAAAACCACCATTCAGAATCGAAACGTTGGTTGAAATGGCTTTTGCCGTGATTGGTGACTAGATCTGAATAGCCAGGTACCTCCCGACCTTCCTCTTCCTCACTTCCTTCCCCTCTCCGTAGCCTTCAGCTTCACAAAATACCCCAATTGGGGATGTCATAGTCCCAGCGGCTACAGACGGTTTGGGAGCAGGTCTTGTGAATACACTATAAAAAAATTGAACAAATAATAAAATAAAAATTTCGCCGAATATTTCACCCACACAAGAACGCGGCCCAACACACAAACCGTGCTTTTAAAAAAAAGCATTGTTTCACAAATTTTTGTTCATACATCCGTAAAACTCACTGCGCATTTAAAATTAATAAATTGCCCAAAATACATAAAATCCATGCAGCCCTCAAAACAAAGGAGTTTTAACCCTAAACCTTCCACCTGCCGGGGGAGGGGTCGCCCGCCTATTGGTTCACTAATTACGGGGCTCGGCTGCTAATTAAGGCCTCACGAACACTTCAACTGATTTAGGCCTTTGCACGAACGGGGGGCAATACATTTATATTTAGCGGATAATTTAAAGCAACGATTTTGAAATGTTAACCGTTGGGTAGTGGGATTTTTTTTTGCGGAGAGGATAAAAAATTGGCTTTGTATTGTTTGTCAATTTTTTTTAAGTCGCTTATAGTCACGATAATATTAGTATTTGGATCATTTTTTATTGCGAAATTTTCGTGAATAGTCTCATCAAGGGTGCTGTTGGATTCGAAGCTGCGATGAATCACCGAATGTGTACAGCTTCAGATGAATTTGGAAAATAGCGGACTGTAAATGATAAACTGTACTACTTGATGGAAGTGTCTAATTGTAGCTTGTGGAAAGATTATGGAATGAAGGAGAAATGGAAAACCATTCATTCACAGATGATGTTGAAAGTTCTTGAATTCTTCTTACACAATTGTATCGGAACGTACTGGATCACAAAAATACTACACTGAATTTAGTCTTCTTATTCATAAAACACCACATTTATTTTATATTTTTTGGAGATCAAGCAACAAACAGACGAAATAGCGAAAACAAACGTTTTTTCATACCAAAACTCCTCTTTTTGAAATTCCTCAATTGTTTCGAACACGGTGTTTTCGAATACGGAATTCAAAAAGCGAAATGGTTTGATAGGTAGAAACTCCAACAGGCGCTTTGCAAATATTGATTCCTAGGCTCCATCTTATTAATAACTCCCTGTAATCTATGGCATAATATTATTTATTTATATTATGTACATAAGGTCACTTCAGAAGAACACAATGATTATAGTTACAGTTTTTCACTCAGAAGACACGATATTAGCAAAATTATTGTTAACTAACTAACAATCACTCAATTTCTCCGCAGGGGTAGGCAGATAGGATGGACCGCCACACGAATCTGTCTTGGCACACATTCCTTGTTTCATTCACATTCATACGCCGTCTCAAAAAAACTCTTCTGTGATTCTGACTCTTATCATAGCCCGCCTCAAGTATTTGATTCACCTGATCGTGCCATGTCTTCCTTAGGCGTTACCGACTTCTTTCTCCATTCATTTTCGCATCATACATTATTTTCACACTGCTTTCATCGTTCATTCGCTTTACATGCCGAAACCATCTAAGCGTCCCTTACTTAATCATATTCATTACGTTTACATCAGCCTTGCATTCTTTCCGGATATTCACATTTTTAACACGGTCACACATGGTTTTACCGCACATGCGCCTCAGGGATCTCATTTCTACATCATTAAGTCTTATTTCATCCTTGGACAGTCATTATTATTTATTATCCTTAAAAATTATCGTTTTTATTTTATTTTTCATAGTGAATACCGCACAAGAGTCCCGACTGCTCCCAACCGACTGGAGCCAGTGGGACTATGGCTTCCCCAATTGGGGTATGTTGTGAGGCTGGAGGTAGTGGGGAGGGGAAGGAGTTGGGAAAGAGGAAGTTTGGGAAGTACCTGGCTATTCAGATCTGGTCACCAAACACGGCTAAAGCCATCTCAAGCAACGATTCGATTCTGAATGGTGGACTTTCACCAGGGCGATACTTAGAGTATCTACCATTCTGGAACGTGCCGAATATAAACTTTTCATTATTTTAAATGAATTAAATGTGTTATTACACATTTTAATTAAAATATGATTTATTGGCGCACGCCGGGTTTGAACCCGCGACCTTTGGATTGGTAGTCGAGCGTCTTACCGCTCAACCATGTAGGCCGTCAATCATCCGTCGTCATCTTTGTAAATTTGACGGCCTCCGTGGTCGAACCCGCGACGATACTTGATAAAATTATGTGTACCAACATAACAAAAAAAAATCGATAATCGAATGTACACAGCCCGCGAAAAATCAAAATTCATCTTTTCTTTTGAACAGGCCTCGTACATATGTAGTCGAGCGTCTTACCACTCGACCATGGAGGCTGTCAGACGTCAGTAATTATTATCGTTCTTTTTTTCATTGTTCGATTTTAGACCATGAGACCAATTTTTATAATGAGCTTCCTGAATTTTTATATTTCGAACAGACATTCTGTTTTCAAATGCCGATATTTCAATCATTTATAAAGTGGATGTTATGAGTTTTTTTTTGGGCAGGTATAATATCTCGTCAATTATATTATTCATATTTCACAGCCTGTGCCAGCTACCCTGTATGCTGAAGTTTGTTATTAATTTTCTTGAAAGTTCAACCCGCGCTCATAATATCATTATTTGAGTGCTATTTTATTAACTTGGTAAATATAAGCCTTTAGAGTTTAGCAAACTTCTGCTAGGGCGGCTAGATATTATGTTGGAGAATACCGTTACGTTTCTAAAACTCGATCTACTTTTTCTGCTATTTTTTTCTTCTACTTAGGATCTAAAAAAAAGTTTTTTTTTAATATGAATACCGCACAAGAGTCTCAACTGCTCCCGACCGTCTAGAGCCAGTGAGACTATGGTATCCCCGAATAGGGTATGGTGTGAAGCTGAAGGTAGTTGGGAGTGGAAGGAGATTGGGAAGACGAAGGTTGGGAAGTATCTGGCTATTCAGATCTGGTCACAAAACACGGTTACAGCCATTTCAAGCAACGTTTCGACTCTGAATGGTGGTCTTTCACCAGGGCGATACTTAGAGTATCTACCATTCTGGAACGTGCCGAATATAAACTTTTTATTATTTTAAATGAATTAAATGTGTTATTACACATTTTAATTAAAATATGATTTATTGGCGCACGCCGGGTTTGAACCCGCGACCTTTGGATTGGTAGTCGAGCGTCTTACCGCTCGACCATGTAGGCCGTCAATCATCCGTCGTCATCTTTGTAAATTTGACGGCCTCCGTGGTCGAACCCGCGACCTCTGGATTCGTAGTCGAGCGTCTTACCACTCGACCGCGGAAGCCGTCAAATAGTTTTTGAGTCACTTTATCGTGCCATGTCTTCTTCGGGCGTCCCCGACTTCTTCCATTTACTTGTCAACGTGAACTTTTTTACTATGTCATCTATTTTTTTTGTATCACGTAACAGTCACGTTGTACAACCCTTGATGATTTGCTAGCCTGCCCTCCACATTTTGTTTGTTTTTTTTTTTTCATTTTCGTATGACAAAGCAAAATTCTCGCCACGTTCGGTGGTGTTTTTTTTCGTTCTTTGTTCCGCGGGGGTCCGAGAGACGGCGATATAAAACAAAGGAGGGAAGGGCGAGGGATATTATTTGTCTTTATTGCGGATCCTGGTTTCTGCCCGTAAGGATAATAACCTAGATACAGTAGTGCCTGGATCAGGCTACAGCGTGTACTGTACGGTGGGGGATGAGAATATTTTGGAACTTGGTACAACTTTGGACACCGGTTAATACAATATGTAGCGGGTCACGTACGACCAGATGTTGGCCACTATCATCCCCTATTCTCGTGTTATAATAATAATAATATTTGGACGATTTGTATAGCGCCGTTTTTGTGAAAAATCACCTGTATTAGTACAGAAATTGTAGCTTTTAAGGGAGACATTTTTGAGGGCTAGTTTAGTTACTTGGTTTTTAAACTTCAATAATAATAATAAAAGTTTTATTCCAGATTGTATGCAGGGGTAGTTCAATGCAATATATTCCATAATTTATAAATTAAAAACATAAAATAAAAGTTGTTTTACATATAAACACAATAATAAAAAGACATAAATTCATAAAAAAAAAAAATTCGCAGAAAGCAATCACTTTGTGGTTTGACATATTTCAAGAAATGAAAAAACAACTTCGTATAAGACCATGAATATTATTTTATTTTTTATGACCGACTGGTTTCGCTTAGCCTAAGCATCATTAGGATGGAAAATTAAACCATTTTTTTTTTTAAATAGGGTTAGTCCTTAATGTTTATAATGATTAAAAGTTTTCTAAAACACGGCATAATCTCCCTTTTTTAAATGTTTTTTTTTTTATGTTTAATTTTGTACACTTATGATGCTTAGGCTTAGCGAAAGCTGTCGGTCACAAAAATTAAAATAATATTCGTGGTCTTATACAAAGTTATTTTTTCATTTCTTTAAAACAAAAATTATTAATGGAGGATATTAGGTCTCATGCCTACATAAGGCCATCAAGAGGGAGTCCATCCTGGCAGCGTTAGGATTGATGGGGCAAATATCTTACTCCAATGAGCTCCTATGTTAGAATTCGAGATCTGACGGGATACCACGATGAGGTAATTTCTAGAGTTGTTAATCCTTTCCCTCATTTCATCCACCCTGGTTCTTACAAGGGCTGCAAAATCGGGAACTCGCCCCTCGGTGAACATACCTGAAGCACTGCAGTGCCTGAAAAGATGAAAATATGTTTTTCACTAACCTCACATTTGGGGATGCTGTGTGGAGAGTTTTTTTTTTAAGAAAAGAAGGGGTGGTAAATATTGTTGAAGAGGGAAATATAGAGGCCTCGAAAATCATTCTACAGCCGAGCTGTTAAACACGAAAACAAGTCGTAGAAGTGACCTAATCTTATGTGACAAAAATGTCAATCGTGTACAAACGTTGGGCGCGTGTTCGGTGTGTATTTCCGGCTGTGTACAGGAGCCGAAATGATCAATGACGCAAGCTCCTCGGAGCAGCTTTCATTGAAATACTATTTTTTGCATAAGGCATACTTTTTAATTTTAAAAAAAATCGGAAAATTTGTCTCCTCATTTTATGGAAAAAATATCGATAAACTATTTTGTTTGAAATTTAGTACGCTTCGTAATTGAATAACCTAATTTATTTATTTTTATTTAATATGTATTTAAATTTATTAGTTTCGCCTGAAAGCATTTTCAAAAAATGTAAGCATTTTTTATTAAAATAAATTGTCAGACGAATATGATGTTAGTTCGTTTAATTTCGTTTTACGGTCATATTAACATCCTTGCGTAATTTTCGTATTGCCATTTTTGTGAATGTCACATCAAGGGCGCTTTACAAAGCTTAAAAATACATTAAAACTATAATTGAAGAACATAAAAAGTAGTTGGCTATTCACACAGATTAAACAAGACATAAAAAACTTAAAATTTTATTTAGATATCAAAGGTCGCGGCTTGTGAAATGGTTTAAATTTGTGGGATATAACATTTTAAATACCGAACATTTTATGTTATAGAATTGAGTAAATAATACTCTCTAAGGGCTTTAACTTTATCATTTGTTTATAAATATGATTTTTGACTCTTCTCTATGAGCTTTCAATTTTGCCTAGAATTTGTTAAGTTTTTTATTGCTATTATTTATTATGCGTATTTCATTGAACACAACGCGAACTTCACAAAAATAATTTGGAACATTTCAAAAAGTTTGCGCGTCCCTCGAGTTACCTTTGGGAGTCCCCGGTCTATATTATATTTATATAATATCAGAGTAGGCACTGCTTCTACTAAAAAAAGTTCGCAAACTATAAAATGATCTTATCCCTGAAACTAAACATAATATCAAACTTTCCTTCGTTGAATTTTAAATTTATCGGCTTCAGTAATTTTCATAGTTTTGTTATTTATCACTTCGCTGAAAGGCCAGGATTATTTTTAATTAAATTGAAAATGTATCATTTGCTTGAGATGGCGATTTTCATTTTCTTGTACGGACTTCTTTCCGATAAATTAATATTATAGGAGTGCTTATACCAACCCTGATGTATGGCAGTGAGGCATGGAACTGGCAGAGGAAGGATGAAAGTAGACTGAATGCTATGGAAATGAGATCCTTGAGACGAATGTGCGGTAAAACCATGTTTGACCGTATTAAAAATGTGGGTATCCGGAAAGAATGCAAGGCTGATGTGAGCGTTATGAATAGGATCAAGAAACGGACGCTAGATGGTTTGGGCATGTAGAGCGAATGAACGAAGAAAGGAGTGTTGTAAAGAATATATGATGCGAAATTGAATGAAAGAAGAAGTCGGGGACGTCCGAGAAAGACATGGCACGATCAAGTAAATCAAACACTTGAATCGGGTCATGTGAAGAGTCAGAATAACAGAAGAGTATGTATGAGACGGTGAATGAATGTGAATGTGAGCAAGGAGTGTGTGCCAAGACAGAGTTATATGGCGGTCCGTCCTCTCTGCCTACCCCTGCGGAGAAATGGCGTGATGGTTAGTTAGTTAGTTAAATTACCACTACTTCTTAAGTTAATACTTGATGCCACGCAACTAGGCCACTTTAAAACAAATATTTGAATACTTCAGTGTGATATCTGGCCTAGTCTCGTGCGATAATTTTAGTTCGCTGAACACTTTATTCTTTACTAGGGTAGATGATTATATATATATATATATATATATATATATATATATATATATATATATATATATATATATATATATATACACACATTTGTATGCAAGGAATAAGGGTGAGAGTTGGAATGGCGAGGAACGCCTTTATTAAGACGAAGAAACTCTTTTGTAATCGTGACCTAAAAACTAAATTTAAGGATCCGAATGGTTTTGTGGTAATGTTTTTTTTATTCCGCTGTACGGCATGGAAACACTAAACCTAGTATCAACACTAAATATAGAAGGTTGTAAAATGTATTTATTAAAGCCTTGTGGGCTTTTACATAAAATAATAAAATCGTTTTATGAGATGTAAAAAAAGGCAAATAAGTTAACAGTTCCTTTACCTGCAACTACATAAATATATAAAGAAATGAACAAAAAAAAAAACTTTGTACTAGACCACGGATATTATTTTAATTTTTATGACCGACCGGTTTCGCTTAGCCTAAGTATAATCAAAGTACAAAAAATACAAAGTGTGCTGTTATATTTACATACAGAGGGAGAACAAAATATATTTATACATATTCTAGTAAAAAAGGTAAAGAAATAAAAAAAAAAAGAAAGTAATTTAAATTAATAGTCATATTCTTAATAATCAAGTAAATTTGTCCAATATTAGTTATATTTCCTGTAAACTCATAAAATTTATCATTATTCCTTAATCACCTTCTCAGTTGACGTTTTGTATCTTTCAATCCATAACATCTGTCTCTTTCTCTCTGTTCCTTTGTTATAATTTGAATGTAATTCTATTGCTTTCTTATTCTTCTATATTTTTTTTTTTTTTAAATTCCCTCTGTATGTATATATAACCACACAGTATTTTTTTTGTTAAGTTTAATTTTGTACCCTGATGATGCTTTGGTTAAGCGAAACCGGTCGGTCTTAAATATTAAAATAATATCCGTGGTCTTATAAGAAAGTTATTTTTTCATTTCTTTAAATATGTTAAACCATATATTGCTAAGTTCTCCAAAAATAAGAACCTTCGAAATTTGGATTTAAAAAAAATTTAAAAAGAAAAAAATTCCCAGGTAACGAATAACCTGACAGTATATTTGAAAAAATCCCACTGCCATCATAGTAAGCGAGGGATGTTGCTTGTCCAATAATAACGTTCGATAATATAAATTCAAAATACTTCTGTATTGTACGTCATTACCGCCATGAAGTGACTACAAATGGCTTTATTTAGGAGGTTTCATCCCTTCAGTGTTTAAAACTCACCCCCGAAATCTGGATTTACCAAAAGCTAAGGATAGGTCAAAGAAAGAAAAAAAGTACCCAGAGAATATGTTTAATTCGTCAATAGAGATTATGTTTATTGAGGCTGGGTTTTTAAGGTAGCTATAAATTAAGTCATCAAAATAAATATGAAGGGGTCTTAGGGGTCAGCACCCAAAAATAGAATTTTTTTTTGGCTGAATGGAAGAAGTAGTTAGGGACGCCCGAGGAAAACATGACACGATCAAGTGAAACAAATACTTGAATGAGAAAAAGTCAGAATAACAGAAAAGTATGATAAAAGGTATGAGACGGTGTATGAATGGGAATGAAGCAAAGAATGTGTGCCAAGACAGAGTTATATGGCGGTCCGTCCTCTTGGCCTACCCGTGAGGGGAAACGGTGTGATAGTTAGTACAAGTAATACTACAAATGATTCATCTATTAATTCTTTATGGGTAGTTAGAAAAATGTCTGGGGTTTCCAGTGAAGACAATTATTAAACAGTAATAAATTATTTTTTTAATGAAAGGCGTACTTTAATTTTAGGTAAAACGTTCAAAAATGCCTTTGCTGGTTTTAAAACTGCACCTTTTACTGATGTTTCAGTATGTTTTTCATAGAATTCAAAGGATTAGAGTTTCTAAATTGTATTGACTGGAAACCTCAGACATTTTTCCAACTACCCATAAAAAATTTGCAGATAAATCTATTGTAGTACTGCTTGCATTAGAAAGCTACAAAGCGCCATTTAGCTTCATTCTTGTGTGCTGGCCCTTAATTTTTATAATGATTAAAAGCTTGCTAAAACACGGCAAAATCTCTCCTTTTCTCACGAAAGCCTGATGCAGACTCTCAGCCACAGTTCCTTAGTAAAAAAATATTTTTGTTGACTTTCATAGCTGTGTTTCATCCCTTACAGAGAGTACAGTACATCATCGCACAAAGCTGCTGCTAGGCTGGTGGGGTTAGGTGCTAGCGGCGGGAGCTTATGGCGAAAGTCGGGTTTGGTTTGACAATTTATTTATTCAATATTTCTGAGAGCTTTAGCGCCTTTTGCGCCATCGGTTTGCCATAGTTTTGTTGACTCTTGAAATTCCCCCTTTGTCGCATCTCTTTGACGCAGTTCTCATCAGAGATTTGGGATTTCATTAGTCTTGTTGGAATTCGGGACCCTTTACAAATGAGTATGTTATTTAATGAAATTGTGTTTTTCGAGTTTTACGAGAAATACTTCCTTTACAAACATTGTTTCTTATTTTACTTATGCGACGTTAAAATTTTGTATGCGTAAATAAGTACGTAAATAAACACATAAAAGCCTTTATTATAGTGTGCAGTTATTTATTTATTTATTCAGGGTTTCAACCTCAGAGCAATAATATACAAGATAGAGCGCTGTAGAGAGAGCTGTAGTCAGTTTTTACAAGGTTTGCCGGACTACCTTCGACCTCACAACGTACCCTGATTGGGGATGCCATAGTCTCACTGGCACTAGACGGCCGGGAGCAGTTGGGACTTTTGTATGGTGTTCCCTATAACATAAATAAATTATTAATAATAACACATATCGACCCCTTCTTCATATACTACCGTATCTTCAAAATCCCGATTGTTGAGAAGAGCAATTTTTAATTTTATTTTATCACTGTAATTACAAATATATTTTTATTATTAAAATCTTGCTAACATACATAGCGATCCCGATGAGTTATAAAAACTCACTCTGGGACGTTTATTAACCGAATAATAATATAATAATTTATAATTTTAAGCAAATTTTTCATGTACAAAATTATTAATTGTTTTATTGACTCACCTTCTCTGTTGCAACTTATCCAGTTCAACATTCCTTGCCGTAGACTCAGAAACAATGAATTGCTGTTTCTCAATCATCACAATACTAATTATGGGTATAATTTTCCAATGTCCAGAATGTCAAGACTTGTTAACTCAAGCCTCGGTCTTGAAATTTTTGGTAGCAGTCTAAATGATTTTTGTCATTCTTTACGGCTCTACCAAAACTTTGACTAGACCATGGCTTGAATGTTCTCTCTTATGTTTATTTAGCCTTATTTTTTTCATCGTTTTATTTATTATTATGTATATGCATTTATGAATATGAAAAAAAAGGATTTGAAGACATTATGTAAAAGTAGAAAATTTTTAAAAACATTTTTGTACGAAATAATTGTCGTACGTACTAGGCCCAATTTTTTTGTAAATACTTCAAGATCAACAATGGCAGATAGATATCGGCTCGGTGACCATCACTTTGCGGCCACTGTTATACAAAAGGGATTGAAATTTACTCCGAGCTACTTTCTTTTTATTATCTACTAGCATACCTACTCGTATTTCCAATAGTCCCTTCTTGTACATATTTGCCAATAGAGGCTTTTACGTATTTTCATTTTCTTTGTACGACCAAATATGGTTTCCACGACAGAATTCAATGCGTATTCATCGCAGTTCTTTGTATGAGTACCATACAAATGTGTAGGTTTTATCATTGTCATTCATCGGTTGGAGAACGAACCCTCGATATAAAAATGAATTTTAACCAATCAATATAAAATGGAGGGCTTTCTATGAATACATTCCGATATTTATACAAATCCAGAGGTCGTGGGTTCAAATTAAGGCGTGGGCAAATACATTTTATTATGTTAAAATGTGTTCCTTTATATAGTACACAAACTGGATGGTCGAGTGGTAAGACGCTCGACTACGAATCCAGAGATATGGTATATTTGCGTCACGTTCAAGAGTAGTAGATACTCCCAAGGATCGCTCTGGTGAAAGACTATAATTCAGAATTGAAAAGTTGCTTGAAATTTATTTATTTATTAAAGACTTTTTACACAAATGTTAACATTAAAAAATATATATATTTAAATATATATATAATATTTGGATAATTTGTATAGCGCCGTTTTTGTGAAAAATCACCTCAAGGGCGCTATATACTCATAAACACTGCAAAAATAGTATTGAATAGCAGGTACACCCAGGGTTAAAAAAAAGACTAACTAACTTACCATCACGCCGTTTCCCCGCAGGGGCAGGCAGAGAGGATGTACCGCCATATAACTCTGTCTTGGCACACACTCCTTGCTTCATTTACATTCATACATCGTCTCATACATACTCTTCTGTTATTCTGACTCTTCGAAGTATTTGATTTACTTGATCGTGCCATCTCTTTCTCGGGCGTCATCGACTCACTTCTTCTTCCATTCACTTTCGCATCATATATTCTTTTCACACTCCTTTCTTCGTTAATTCGCTCTACATGCCCAAACCATCTAAGCGTCCCTTTCTTGATCTTATTCATTACGCTCCAATCAGCCTTGCATTCTTTATGGATATCCACATTTTTAATACGGTCATACATGGTTTTACCGCACATACGTCTCAAAGATCTCATTTCCACAGCATTCAGTCTACTTTCATCCTTCTTCTGCCAGTTCCCTGCCTCACTGCCATTCATCAGGGTTGGTATAAGCACTCTATTGTGGACTGCTAGCTTCGCTTCTTTGGACAATTTCTTATTTGCACTAACAGCGTTCAGTCCCCCATTAATGGAGTTTCCTGCATTCACCCTTCTTTCAATATCCTTATCAGCCTTTCCGTCTCTCGTAAAAATACTTCCCAAATTCACAAACTCATCCCAGAGTTAAATATTTTCATAATATAAATTAGCTCTACTAGATGAAAATAACTGTACCGAGGTATGCTTACATTGTGATATTGACGTACTAAATATATCAACCACATCGGAGTATTTGTTTCTCAGATGTTCATTTCGTCGCATAGGAGCATCATCAAAGCATAGGAGTATAATATTGCGAGGTTGAAATATAATTGACACAATAATATGGTAGGTACTCTCTTGTAACCATAGAAATAAAATACAAAACACGTCATTTTTATTTACGACCGTTAAAGGTTTTTACACAAACAATAATCTTTTTTTTTTAACAATAAACTCATAAGCAGTGCAAAAAATATTGTAAGAGAAAATAAAATAAAAAGGAATATTACATAACACGCACAAAAATATTGTAAATGAAAATAACAAATAACATTGAATAAATAACAGGTTCAAAATATTGTAAAATAAATTTTAAAAGAAAGACAAACATTCCCGGGTTACAAATAATCTGACAATATTTGAAAAACTTCTACTGCCATAATAATAAGCGGAAGATGTTGCTTGTGCAATGATGGAGGACTTAGCCAGCAGAGGAATTGAACGCACGACGCCCGGGTGGGAATCCGACGCGTTTGTCTACTCAGCTACCGACCGGTCATATATATATTTCGTAAGATTTGTATAAATATTCATTCAAACGTTTTACGTTTCACCCGCTTATGAAAAGGATAGCAATTCAAAGAATATAATAATAATAATATTTGGACAATTTGTATAGCGCCGTTTTGCGGATGAGATAGCTATATTACCGTCCCGCACTACTGTTATAATCGGGTATCGCGCCACTAGCCGTGGTTGTCTTCCACACACTTATGTATTTCTGCATTCGCTATCTCACACAGTTTTCGAGTAGCTAAAAACACTGTGAATAATTGTATTTATTGAATTGAAATAATAAGTGATTTGTGGGTAATTATGAATGGAAAGAAACTCCGTGAGATATGTTTTTTGCTCCCGAATGATTTTTACACCTCTCAGTGATACTAAACGCAGTAAATCTCAGGTATCACTCGCGGAGTCGGTTTAGTGCATTCACGCGCGTTGTCTCAGTAACGTGTCTACATTACTTATCAAAATAAACAAATAAATTAAATTCATCTAAGCTTGTAACTGTCCTGCCAGCAACATAAAATGCAATTAAATAGATTTAGTAGTGTTTGATGACAAGACCTGAATAGTCAGGCACGTCCCCACCTTCTACTTCCTCATCTCCTTTCCGTCCCTACTACTTCATCCTCACAACATACCCCATTTATGCATATCATAGTCCCGCTGGCTCCGTGCAGTTGCGACTTTGTACGGTATTCATAATAAAAACAAAAATTAAAAACTTCTGAGGTTGAAAATGTAACCTCCAACATATATTTTAAAATAAATATTTTTGAACACTTATTGCACCCCGGTGATATTCAAATATCTGCGGTGTTATGTTGTTCCCCATTTAATTTAAACAAATAAAAGAGGAAGCTTCTAGCAGATAAACATTGTTTAACAATTGTAATATGCACTCCAGATTAAAGCGGCTCTGAAAGTTGCCACGATTGCTTAGGAATTTAGAAAAGAAAACATCCGGCATTCAAATCCCACTCGAGGCAATAAGATGTTTTGATACACATGATTTGCCGGTAGAACTGTGGTCACTTACCCCAATTGATGAAATGTTGTGGTACTGGAAGAAGCGGAAAGGAGATGGAGATAAGATGTGTACAATAATATAAACACAGTATATACTCCATGTATGGAGTTAACACAAATCTTATACAAGCAATCGCGTCCTTGTACGAGGGAAGCGTTGCATGTGTTAGAGTGAACGGTGATTTTACGAAGTGGTTTAACATCACAAAAGGTGTAAAACAAGGCTGTGTAAAGTCACCGTGGTTGTTCAATTTGTACATGGATAATTGTATGCAAGAATTGAAAGGTGTGGGCTTGGGCGCGAAAATGAACAATGTGAAAATATGTTGCCTATTGTATGCGGACGATGCGGTGCTGATTGCTGACAATATGGAAGATCTACAGTGTCTCGTATCTAGGATGAACCAAGTATGTATGCAAAATGAGTTGATGATGAATGTAAGTAAGTCCAAAGTGATGATGTTTGAAAGAGAGAGTACGAGAACAGCGTGCAATATAGTTGTGAATGATGAATACTTGGAGCAAGTGGATGAGTTTGTGTATTTAGGAAGTATGTTTACAAGAGACGGAAAGGCTGATAAGGATATTGAAAGAAGGGTGAATGCAGGAAACTCCATTAATGGAGGACTGAACGCTGTTGGGGCAAATAAGAAATTGTCCAAAGAAGTGAAGTTAGCAGTTCACAATGGAGTGCTTATACCAACCCTGATGTATGGCAGTGAGGCATGGAACTGGCAGAGAAAGGATGAAAGTAGACTGAATGCTGTGGAAATGAGATCTTTGAGACGGATGTGCGGTAAAACCATGTATGACCGTATTACAAATGTGGATATCCGGAAAGAATGCAAGGCTGATATGAGCGTAATGGATAGGATCAAGAAAGGGACGCTTAGATGGTTTGGGCATGTAGAGCGAATGAACGAAGAAAGGAGTGTGAAAAGAATATATGATGCGAAAGTGAATGGAAGAAGAAGTCGAGGACGCCCGAGAAAGACATGGCACGATCAAGTAAATCAAATACTTGAATCGGGTCATGTGAAGAGTCAGAATAACAGAAGAGTATGTATGAGACGATGTATGAATGTAAATGAAGCAAGAAGTGTGTGCCAAGACAGAGTTGTATGACGGTCCGTCCTCTCTGCCTACCCCTGCGGGGAAACGGCGTGATGGTTAGTTAGTTCAGTAATGGGGTTAATCAACAAACTGTGTTTATTAGTAATCATAATTTTGTTTGGTTGTTTGTTATTCTGTGTGTCTTGCATGTTGCCCGACGCGCTGGCTGAATCAGCCAATCTTGTTGGTCGGGCCGTTATAACTTTTTAATCGACTTTAAATAACCCGCCAGAGTTCGTAACTCAATTTCCAATTTAAATGTTAAATCGGATCTCGAAATTAATCACGATTCAGAATGGACAAGTAAGTGGAATTGAAAATATGTACTTACGTAGACACTGGAAACACAATTTGATCCCTATGCTTGTTGACAAGGGATGAAATTGGATTGACCCATATACCAGGCTTACGACAAACAAGTTTTTTTAAACGTTACAATTTTTGTCGCAATGATTTTATGAACGGGAGGCCTTAGCCTGGGGTAAAAACCTTGACAGGGGGGTTTCTCAAGTCCCCTTAAACACTCCTGTCAGATTCCATCCAAAATCTGGATGGCGGAAATTGCGTTCCGTTAACCAACTCATTTGGAAATCAGGCTTTTTTATAAGTCTTCTAATATCCAGATTTTGACATACGCTTCCTTCGAATGTTTCTAGTTTTGTTGATTGTGGTCACCCATCGGCAGTAGGCACCCATCTCATCTGCAGGCTATTGTAATGACCGTATCACTTGCGTTACAACCCATGTCAAGAAATACATGAACTAATCTTCTATTTTATGCATGCATTTAATGCAAGAATGCAAGCTGATGTAAGCGTAATGAATACGATCAAAAAATGAACGCTTAGATGGTGTGGGCATGTAGAGCGAATGAATGAATAAAGGAGTGCGAAAAGAATATATGATGCCAAAGTGAATGGAAGAAGAAGTCGGGGACGCCCGAATAAAACATGCCACGATCAAGTGAATCAAATACTTGAATCGGGCCATGAAAAAAGTCAGAATGGCAGAAGAGTATGTAAGAGACGATAATAATAATATTTTAATAATTTGTGTAGCCCCGTTTTTGTGAAAAATCACCTCAAGGGCGCTGTATAAATCTTAATTTTTACCTAATATTAATTCCTAGTTTCTATAAATATACATCAAATATGCTCTTCTTGTATCACTCCTCCCTATCACAAATCCCTCTCTCATTAATGTTGATATCTAGCACCTGTTGCTATGTAGCATAAGTCCAAATTTGCCATTTTTTCTTTTCTTTATACCTTTCGGAGCACTCTTAGTGCCGGCTTTGCTAACTTAGCCACAATTCCAGCGCTTGGTCATATGGCAAGGAAAATATCTGGGGAAAAGATCTTCTCGCCATTTCTACTCTTGCCCTTATCTCGCTTTCCGGATCCGGCACTTAGTAACCTCTTCTAGCGGATCCTTATCCACTGGCAGGAAAATGTCGCTCTTTGACTGATGCACATATATTTTGGCATTCATTTTTAGGCGATCTCTTTCGCTAGCATTGCTTACCCGATCCAGAAATTCTTGGAGATTCTTAATATTATTAGCTATGTGAAAAATCTGTTTTTGTGTTCATGTTAGGCTTTTCTTCCCCAATGACCTCTACTTAGTGATAACAGTATATCGTCGCTGGAAAGGCAAAAGGGCTAAAGCGACACTTTGGTCAAAAATGCGTTAAATATGCAGTGTTGATCAGTTTTATTTTCTGCACCGAATGCTCTGACTGTTGTTTAATTCTGAAAACTTTTGTGGCCTTTAGCCAAAACATATTTACCATTTGGGAGAAGGCTTGACTCAAGCGACATAAGTTTGAGACTTTTTTAAGCTTTTTGTCGCTTCAGGTAACTCAGTGATAGCATCGAGTTATAGAACGATATGGCTTTCTTTGAACTATTTAAAAAAAAATCTATCTATATCGACAATGTCGGTAATTTAGAATCGTTACCGAGCCTGACTGCAGATCACCAACGAACAAACAACAACTTACGTCGACTAAATACGCTTAATTCAGTCGATGTAAACTGTTGTTAGTTCGTTAACGATCTACAGTAGGGCTCGGGGACGATTCCAAATTACCGACATTGTCGATAAAATCCATATCGATGTTTCGGGCTAGAATCCCTGAACAGTTAGAAGTTAACGGTAGGAATTTGTGCTTAATTTGACTCCCTAACTGTTCTATATCATTGCTACAGAAGCGGTGTTTTTCTAAACCCAAACAAGATCTGGACATGATTTAGGACCAAAGATAAAGGCTTCCAGAAAATGTTCTGTGAAAAAATATCACCCTTTTCCGGGAAATAACATTTCGAGAAATTCCATCGTGAAAATTGCTAGATATTAGTTCAGGCGCCCTCCGCGATATCTTTGACCTCGCGAACCCTAAAGTTATAATTTTCTCTTTGCCCGAATTTCCGAGCCGCATTGAAAACACTAGAAAGTTTTCACTGAAAACTTACAGACAAATGTCTCTTTATTTGTTTAAATATCAAGTTTCAGCAATGTTTCAGGCGTCTTACAGTCATTATTCAGTCCGCCCCGCTTGTGGTGGTAATATGATATCAAAGGTTCCCTGTTAATTGCGACCCGAAGGGCGAACTAATACAAAGGGCGGACGATTCTACACGCACTACCCTCCCTTAACAATCTGGGCCGATTTCAGAATATAGTAAAATACTAATTCTCATTTTCTCATTCCTAGGTATTTTTATTCGACGGGATTCGTCTATTTTGTTTAAAATTAAACACATGCAATGCGCTGCCCGTAAATGACAGTTGTCAAATAACAAGTTTTAATATTTACAGCTTTACTTGACAGCCTCCGTGGTCGAGTCGTAAGACGCTCGACTACGAATCCAGAGGTCGCGGGTTCAAACCCGGCGAACGTAAATAAATTTCGTTTAATTAATTTGTGTCATAACACATTTAATCGATATAAAATAATATGTAGTATATTTGCGGCACGTTCGAGAGTGGTAGATACTCTAATTATCACCCTTGTGAATGATCACCATTGAGAGTCAAAACGTTGCTTGAAATGGCTTTAGCTGTGTTTGTTGACCAGATCTGAATAGCCAGGTACTTCCCACCCTTCCTCTTACCCATCTCCTTCCCCTCCCCGACACCTTCAGCCTCTCAACATACCCCAATTGGTGATGCCATAGTAACACTGGTTCTAGATGGTTGAGAGCAGTTGGGACTCTTCAGTTTGTGTTATAGTGAATACCGCACAAGAGTCCCAACTGCTCCCAACCGTTTAGAGCCAGTGAAACTATGGCATCCACAATTGGGGTAGGTTGTGAGGCTGAAAGTAGTGGGAAGGGAAAGAAGATGGGGAAGAGGAAAGTTGGTAAGTACCTGGAAATTCAGATCTGGTCACCAAACACGGCTAGAGCCATTTCAAGCAACGTTTCGATTTTAAATTGGCGGTCTACATCAGGGCGATACTTAAAGGATTATCGAATATGTACCGTAATAAACAACTAACTAACTAACCATCACGCCGTTTTTCCACAGGGGTAGGCAGAGAGGACGGACCGCCATACAACTCTGTCTTGGCACATACTCCTTGCTTCGTTCACATGCATACATCGTCTCATACATACTCTTCTGTTATTCTGACAATGACATGACCCGATTCAAGTATTTGATTTACTTGATCGTGCCATGTCTTTTTCGAGCGTCCTCGACTTCTTCTTCCAATACATTTTTATAAAAAGTGCTTATTTGCCCTTTCTACAAAACGATGACACAACCTTCTTTGTTTGTTACTTTCAGTGAGGTTGAGCAAAACAGCAATCATTGTTTCAGTGTATTCCATACAAAGACAGCATCCCATTGTTACGGATCTTAGCTGTCTTCAGACTGGTTCGACTAGACGGAGAAGCAAAAAGGCAGGAATGGCAACCCCGACAGCGGGGATAAAGGCACCCTCCGGATGAAAGGGGATGCTTTTGACAGGTGGAATCGATCCGCTATTAGGGGATCATTTTCAGGAAATAGTTTGCAGAATTATAGCCAGCCAGTAAACCCCTATTCACTCTTTGCGCTCGACATAACGCTCTGGAACGTGTTAGTAAAATCGTGTACTAAATTGATCAATTGAATAATATAGTTAAAGTTTTTTTGTGTGACACCATGCGAGATCCACTGACCGGAGCTAGTGTAATGGTGTCCGTATATGTATTCGTAATTTTAGAAAGTCGTTCGGAACCAAAAATAGGGAAGGTTGAGAGGAAGATTGAGAAGTATCTAGAATTGTTTTTTTGCAAATGGCTGCGGTTTTTATAACAACGTGTTGATGTTAGAAATAACCTCAGAGCAATATTATACAAGAGAGAGCGCTGCTGTAGTCAGTTTTTATGAGGCTTGTCGGACTTTGGGCTTAGCTAGGACTAGGGCTAGGGTAATTATACATCCATTCATAGCACATGTCGACACAATTTTTTTTGTTTATTCGTAAAACCACTTTTTCACAGTATTGTAACAAACAAAAATATAGCGTGTAACCTAATAAACCGTTGAGTTATGTTAGTTTATTTCGCGTATCAAAACGTGTGGGCGGAGTCAACGGAGACGCAGGACACGAACAGTATTCTAACAATACTTTAAAGCGGTGTGGTAATTTGGGAGATTTTGCTGTCTCTTTCTTTCTCATGGTGTACGACGTAGAAACCCGGAGAAAGTGATTTATCCCAAATTTGTATAGGTTGGGTAAAAAGAATTAGTCCCCTCTCCATATATTGTTTCTTCAAGTAAATAACTAATAAACTAATTAGGTATTAGTATTAATCGACTTAACTTTAACTTGTGCGGTAATGGTAAATACTTAAAACTTATACCTATACTTAGATGCTTGAATACAAGGGGATGAGTTTGTGTATTTGGGAGCATGTTTACAAGATATGGTAATTGAAAGAAGGGTGAATACAGGAAACTCCACGAATGGAGGACTGAATGCTGATGGGGCAAATAAAAAACACGTCCAAAGAAGCAAAGCTAACCGTTCACAATGGAGTGCTTGTACCAACCCTGATGTATGGCAGTGAGGCATGGAATTTGCAGAGGAAGGATGAAAGTAGACTGAATGCTTTAGAAATGAGATCCCTGATGCGTATGTGCGTAAAACCATGTATGATCGTGTAAAAAATGTTAATATCCGGAAAGAAAGCAAGGCCGAAGTACGCGTAATGAATAGGATTAAGAAAGGGACGCTTTGATGATTTGGGCGTGTAGACCGGATGAGCGAAGAAAAGAGTGTGAGAAGAATATATAACGCGACAGTGAATTAAGTGAGGAAGACATGGCAGGGTTAAATTAATCAAATACTCGAGTCGGGTCATGTCGAGAGTTAGAATAATAGAAGAGTATGTATGAGACCATGTAATTTTTAATTTATTTTTTTTACGTGCTGCACAAGAGTCTCAACTGCTCCCAACCGTCTAGAGCCAGTGAGACTGTGGCATCCCCAAAAGGGGTATTTTGTGAGACTAAAGGTAGTAGGGAGGGGAAGATTGGGAAGTACCTGGCTATTCAGATCTGGTCACCAAACACAACTAAAGCCATTTCAAGCAACGTTTCAATTCTTAATGGTGGTCTTTCACCAGGGCTATACTAAGACTATCTACCACTCTGGACGTGCCGCAAATATCCTATCTTTTATTTTATATCAATTAAATGTGTTATGATAAATATTAATTGAATAAAATTTATTTGCGCATGCTGGGTTCGAACTCGCGACCTCTGGATTCGTAGTCGAGCGTCTTACCACTCGACCATGCATGTGAATGAAGCAAAGATTGTGTGCCAAGACAGAGTTGTATGGCGGTCCGTCCTCTCTGCCTTCCCCTGTAGATAGCGTGATAGTTAGTTAGTTAGTTAGTCAGTAATAAAATTGAGCCTTGGAATTAATACTTGTACAGCGCTCTTGATGTGATTTTTCACAAAAACGACAAAATTAATACTCCTTAGCATAACTTCGTTATAATTTTATTTTATTTGATTCAACATCATTTAGTAATTCTTTGAATATCTTTGTGGCTCAGTAAATTGATAACTTTTGTCTTGGTTGGACTTTTTTTCCGAAAGGCACTCTTATTTGATACACTTTTAAGCGATATTCCATAAGCTCTCCAGTGATGGCGATGTATTTTATTAAATCGCTTGGATATTAACCAAGTGCGGCCTCACCTGGCCATAAAGCTTTTCCGCCTAACTGGTTTTCCACGCGTAGCCTGTAGATGGTAGATACACACTGTCGCTTCCGTGTCGTTCCAGCGTCAGTTTTCTTTTAGTGTCTTGGCATGCTTGGCACACGACACTACGTAGCGGATAGCGGGCTGTATTTTAGTTTTTACGGTTTTAGGGATGTTCTCATTTCATGGGCGGCGGCCTTCCTGCAAACATATACAACGTGCTACACCGGGAGCTTCCAAACATAGTGACCAATTTAAACAATATATATACATACTCGTATATTCAAGTATGATTTTGTTAATACCATTTTTTTAACTTTATTCCACTGTTTTTAATTTAAGATCTGACCGGTTTCACCTTATGACGGGCATCTTCAGACTGGTACATTTTTTTGTAACTATTTATTTACGCCCGTTATAAGCTTTTACACAAATGTTAACATTTTTTTAAACAATAACCTCATAAGCAGTGCAAAAAATATTGTAAAATAAAATTAAAAAAAGAACATTGAATAACAGATACAAAAATATTTTAGATGAAAAGAACTAAAAATATTTAAAAAAACAACAGGTTCAAAAATATTGTAAACGAAAAGAAAAAAATAAATTAAATAACAGGTCCAGAGTTAAATATTATTAGTTAAGCTCTACCAGATGACAAAAACTGTACTAAATTAGACTTATAGTTTGATATTGACGTGTTAAATAAATCAGCGACATCAGAGTATGTGTTTCCCAGCTGTTGCATTCGTCGCATAGGCGTGTTGAATTGTGAGGTTGAAACAGAATTGCTACAATAGTACGGTAGGTACTGCCTAGTTTTAAGTAAATTTATGGCATATATACTATTAGTGTCCGGGATGGACGCTTATTGAGTCTCATAGTGAACATCTGTGACTTAAGGTTTTGTTTTATTGCTGACACAGGTGGATTTAAATTAACATAAAAAAATACATTCAAGTAGTTTTATTACCTTCTGGCCACCACGAATTAACAGTTTCAAAATTAGATATACAAATATATTGCTACATTGGTTATAATTTATAATCATGGCTTTAAATCAGAGCCTGGAAAACGGAGCATAGGACAGTAGAACAATTAGTTTTGGTCCGAAACTGGAGCACGAAGCAGTAGAACCATACGTTTTTGTCTGAAACTAAAGCACAGATCAGTCGAAAAATAAGTGTTGGTCTGGAACTAGAGCACGAAGCAGAATAACTACACATTTTTGTCTAAAACTAAAGCACATATCAGTCGAACAATAAGTGTTGGTCTAGAACTGGAGCTTGAAGCTGTAGAACTACACGTTTTTGTCTGAAGCTAAAGCACAGATCAGTCGAACAATAAGTGTTGGTCTACAACTGGAGCTTGAAGTTGTACAACTATTTGTTTTTGTCTGAAACTAAAGCACAGATCAGTCGAACAATAAGTGTTGACCTGAAACTAGATCACGAAGCAGTAGAACTACACGTTTTTGTCTGAAACTGAAGCACAGGGCAGTCGAATAAAGAGATTGTGTTGGTCGGGAACTGGAGCACCGTTTTTGTGAAAAATCACCTCAGGGGCGCCGTACAAATCTTAATTCGTAGGCTCCACCTAGTTACTACATAATATTGATATCTTGTACCTAGATTGCATGTAGTTGTTAATACATACGCAATGGTGGCTGATGTATTTAACTGCACAGAATGTAGATACAAGAAGGCTATAACATCACATATCTTTAATCAATAATATTTTTATATATTTAACACTATTTTTTACTACTCTATAACCATTCCTTATTTTGTTTGTGCATATAATTCTCATTTTTTCACTGTCAATTGTAAACCTCTAATGTAAAAGCCCTCTCGGGCGTATACAATAAAATACATAAATAATATAATCTATGACATTTATATAGATAGAAGCATACTTAACTGGTAGGTCACTTCAGAAAAATACTATTATTTTAGTTATTTCCAGTTTGAGAAATAAACAGTTTTGTACATGATATTGGAAAAATATACTTGGTTTTTATTTAAATTCTATGTTTTATTGTTCTATTTTAAGGCATGAGAGCAAATTTCACACTACGCTTCTTAAATTCGTAGAACAGTTTGAATAAAATGTATAAATCGAAAGGTGATTCGTCGCTCAATAAGAGACGGATTATGGTGACAGGCACATTACCCACAGTCGGACTACTCGCACTCTAAATGTCAGCTGGTCAGCTTGGTGTAGATATATTTTGTTCGATTCTGTACTCTAGATAATGATTTTTTAATAAGATTATATATCCAAAGAACATGAGCAAAGAAAAGTATAATAAGAAAAGCAGGCAGCACAGGACTCCTATCTACTCGTATATTGAGTTTAAGGATTTGAGAGTCTGAAAAAGTAAGTTTTTAGTTTGGACCGAAATTAAAGTAAGTGTAAATAGTGATTGCTCACATTTGATTATTTCTGTGGTTTGTTTATTAGTAAGCAGACTATACATTTAATTAAAAAAGACTTAAAACATTGAATACCGCACAAGAGTCTTAACTGCTCCCAACCGTCTGGAGACAGTGAGACTATGACATGTGGTATGTTGTAAGGCTGAAGGTAGCGGGGAGGGGAAGGAAATGGGAAAGAGGTAGGTAAAGAAGTACCCAACTATTTCTATCTGGTCACCAAACACGGCTGAAGCCATTTAAAGCAACCTTACGATTTTGAATGCAGGTCTTTTTCTCCAGGGCGATACTTAACTTGCTTTCAGCCAAAAGGGCTGCGACACTTTGGTTGAATAGGAGTTAAATATGAAGTGTTGATCAGTTTTTTCCGACTCTCGTTTGATTCTGAAGACTTTTGTGGCGCTTCAGCCATTTAAAATATATTGACCGTTTGTGAGAAGACTTGCACGCAAGGGACACAAGGTTGGGACCTTTTAGCTATTAACTCAGTGACAGCATTCAGTTACCCGAGTTAACTTTCTTTTTCAAAATCCAACCAAGTACTGATGACTTATGAATTTTATTGTAAAATTAAAATAAAACTTTAAAGTACTCCAAGAAAACTTTTCAGACTCTCATTCCTTAAATTCATTAGAAGATTATCACCATTATCTGTTCTTCACTACGAAAAATTAAAAATACCTCCGATATACTTAATTTTAAATTTGCCCTCATGCCCTAAAAAATGAAAGTTATAAAAAAAAATAAAAAAAATAAAAAAAAGAAACAAAAATAAAAAATAAAAAAATTTAAATTTAAGTTATTCTAAATTTTAAGTTATTATGATATGGTGATTGTGTCCTGCCAGAAGTGACCTGCCAGGTAAGTATGATGCTGTATATTTATATAAACTAAGAATTAATATTAAGTAGAAATATTGATTTGTACAGCGCCCTTGAGGTGATTTTTCACAAAAACGGCGCTATACAAATTATCCAAATATTATTATGTTGTAAACTTCCCGAAATGACACTTCAGCCCTTTGCTTTCCGGCGACGGTATATTATTTAAATTTTATATTATCATTTCCGATACATTCATAGTTAATACATATTTTACCGGTTAGTAGCCGAGTGGACTAACGCGTCGGATTCCCACCCGGGCTTTGTGAGTTCAATTCCTCTGCTAGCTAAGTCCTCCATTATTTCACGAGCAACATTTTCCGCTTATTATGATGGTAGTAGGAGTTTTTCAAATATTGTCAGGTTATTCCTAACCCGGGAATGTGTGTCTTTATTTAAATATATATATTACGTAGTTCTAGCAAATTAGTTTTGCTATGAATTCCAAGTGCACGTATTCGAAATGAAAAAACTGAATTGAATTTTCGTATGATGATTTTCAGGTTCTTCTATAATTTCTAAATTTATATGTACGTCAAAGATGTAATCTTTAGGTCAATTTTTTTTTTCGGACGACGGATTGGAAACTGCCCTTCGCTAATGCCCTGTTAAAAAACGTGAATGTGCTCACATTTTTGAGTCGTAGAGCACGAGTAATTTGACGTGAAGCGGCCACTCGTATAGCGCTGGGGTAATTGTTCAAGTATTCGCCTAATCCCCCAGTTTGACTGGACGTTTTATCTGCTTTTTAACGATTAGCGACGAACCCAGTTTGTGACCTCCACGTGAGCTGTAAGGGTTAAGTTTGACGAACCTTGGCACCAAAATGGTTTTGATAACTAACTAACTAACTAACCATCACGCCGTTTCTCCGCAGGGGTAAGCAGAGAGGACGGATCGCCATATAACTCTGTCTTGGCAAACACGCTGCTTCATTTACATTCATACATCGTCTCATACATACTCTTGTGTTATTCTGACTCTTCACATGACCCCATTCACATATTTGATTTACTTGGTCGTGCCATGTCTTTCTCGGGCGTCCTCGATTTCTTCTTCCATTCACTTTCGCGATATATATTCTTTTCACACTCCTTTCTTCGTTCATTCGCTCTACATGCCTAAACCATCTAAGCGTCCCTTTCTTGATTCTATTAATTACGCTCACATCAGCCTTGCATTCTTTCCGGATATCCACATTTTTAATACGGTCATACATGGTTTTACCGCACATACGTCTCAAAGATCTCATTTCCACAGCATTCAGTCTACTTTCATCCTTTCTCTGCCAGTTCCATGCCTCACTGCCATACATCAGGGTTGGTATAAGCATTTCATTGTGGACTGCTAGCTTCGCTTCTTTGGACAATTTCTTATTTGCGCCAACAGCGTTTAGTCCTCCATTAATGGTTTTGATGCAATCGCATAATATAATACTCGTATTAACTATCTAACTTACCACCGAGCCGTTTCCCGCAGGGGTGGGCAGAGATGATGGGCCGCCATACAACTCCCTCCTTGCTTCATTCACATTTATATTAGGCATGGTTGATATCTGACATTGAGTGTCACTGTGGTTCCAGTAACCGGTGACTTTCAAGGAACCGGTTCCTGGTACCAGAAAGGTTCCAGTAACCGGTGACTTGTGGGCGTGACTTAGTTTATATTTCCTCTCCAATGACCGAAAAGTACTGGAACCATGGGAACAAGTATTTTTTTCGTGGGTGTGAGGGTTGCTTACCAGTTCCTCGTTTCTTTTCACATATCGGTTATCGATGGTTCCAGTAACCGCCTTGGAACCGGAATAGAAATATCGATCATCTCTAATTTATATATACTGTTATTCTGCCTCTTAACATGGTCCTATTCAAGTAATTGATTCACTTGATTGTGCCACGTTTTCCTCGGGCGTCTCCGAATTTTTCTACCACTTTCGCGTCATATATTCTTTTCACACTAAATATGAATTTGAGTTGAATTTCAACCAATCAACCAATTAATAAAAGCAATCTAAGAAAGTGGTAACATGAGAATGTACATGGATTTTGATCCATTTTAGTACCTTCACCAATAGTTTTTATTTTAATGAATTCGGAAAAAAAGTATTATTATTATAAAAAGCAAGAAAATATATAAAATAGTTGCTTAAATCCATCCATTTTCAATATAGAGTAATGTCTGTCACAATGCATTATAGGTAGTTACTTTCTTAGTTATGTAGGGATTTGAAAATAATGCTTGAATTTGATAATCTCAATTAACATCAGTTCTAATTTGGAAAGTTCAGAGTCGTACGTACTCACAGAGGAAATTATGTATAATTAATACAAAGTGATTCATTTGCACAATCCAGCGTAGTTGAATTAAGATTAGTGTTTCCTAAGTACAGTCTCTACTGGTAGATAGCTGATTAGCAGAATAATTATAGCTCCGTCTTCCCACCCCAATAGACACGCACCCTGGAAATTATAAATTCCACCCTCAACTCGAAGGAATTCGGAGAAAAAAAATTAAACTAGGATTCCTTTTCGTTTCCCATAAACACTCCTTTGATGCAAGAATACAATGGGGTAAAAACTGAAAAGAAAATTCTCGGAATATGTGAAGAATTCTCACAAACTTTGAAGAATTCAAAATATTACTTTTGATGTTCATGTTTTTTTTTATAAATAAGATTTAGGGGCTATTTCACCACCTCTCAATAAACTACTATTCATTAGTTAACTCTAATCATCGGAATATTCGTTAGTTATCTCTTTCCGCAAGTTTGGCTGGCAACGTCGCTTTTTTTCAAACCTTATCCCGTCTGCTGTCACGTCTGTCAATACAATGCCGTTATTTCTAACATAAACTAACTTTCACAATACAACATTCGCGCGCGAAGCTCATTACATCCCTGTCACCAAATAGTTAAACGCGTCTCTATATTTAAATAAAACATATTTCTATTTTATAACTTTATTATTAAATTATATTAGTGAAGTGCATTGGGGAGTGTCTATTATTGCTTGGTGAAGGTTGATAGTTTGTAAGCATGAACATGTTGTATGTGGGTATATTGTACTGCCAAAGATTGTTGTTATTTCATAGTATATTCCGTGATACATTGTGAAGGCGTATATTAGAATTACATACCGTGTGCTTCTTGGAGAGAATTTATCCTTGATTTTGTATCTCCTTTACGGCATTTTTTGTCAAGCGAAATCTTGACCTAAACTCAATGTCATCTAAGACGTATAAAAAATTGACTCTTGGTTTGAAAACACACGGTCTACGTCTTTCCGCCATGTCCTGTTCGTCTAAGATATTTAAATCTTCAACCACTTCCATAATTACAGTAAAAAATCAACTTCAACAGAAAACTCGCCGACTAGACCAGCCAGCTGTCAAAACAGTACGCCGCCATTTTAAAAGGTGCACTTTACGTTGACAGCTTCTTGAGAAGTGGTGAAATAGCCCCTGAATAATACAATAAAGTTATAAAATAGAAATATGTTTTATTTAAATATAGAGACGCGTTTAACTATTTGGTGACAGGGATGTAATGAGCTTCGCGCGCGAATGTTGTATTGTGAAAGTTAGTTTATGTTAGAAATAACGGCATTGTATTGACAGACGTGACAGCAGACGGGATAAGGTTTGAAAAAAAGCGACGTTGCCAGCCAAACTTGCGGAAAGAGATAACTAACGAATATTCCGATGATTAGAGTTAACTAATGAATAGTAGTTTATTGAGAGGTGGTGAAATAGCCCCTTATTGAATTACTAAGAGTACTTTCTGGGGTGTAGCCTGTATAATGAAGATTTCCCCGATGATTGCCAACCTCCTGTAGGAGAGAGCGTCGAAAGAGGAAATAACAGACATTTAAAAAAAATATGTAGATACCGCACAAGAGTCTCAACTGCCCGGAGCCAGTTAGACTATGGCATCCACAATTGTGTTATGTTGTGTAGCTGATGTAGGATGATAAGAAGATGAGGAAGAGGAAGGTTGGGATGTAACTGGCTATTCATATCTGGTCACCATATACGGTTAAAGCTATTTCAAGCAACGTTTCAATTATTGATGGTGGTCTTTCACCAGGGCGATGACAAGACGTAGTAATAATTATTTATTTACAAACTAGTACGGTGTGTGTTAGAGTTACAGTTCGGTGTTATTAACTAATAAATGATAAAACGTCACCCAATAAATGGATTTTTTTTAAACTTAAAAATTTCAAAAGGTTTTTTAATCGCTAAAAAATAAAATATAATTTTGAGTTTTACACGGTAAATCATTACCCAGTAACCAAGCAACATTACAAAAAAATAAATATTATGATGTCTGTAAAAATTTTCTCTGTGAACATCGACAGTTTAATAATAATGTGTTTTCATTATTTCAAAAAACACAATCGACGCCAGAAAGGCAAAAGGGCTGAAGCGCCATTTTGGGAATTTTACACTAAAACACTTAAAAGTTTTTTTTTGTTTTACAATAAAATTCATAAATCTTCAGTACCTGGTTTGATTTAAAACAAAAAAAAGTTCATTCAGGAAACTCAATGCTCTCACTGAGTTACCTGATGCAAAAAAACCTTTGAAAGTCCAAAACTTGTGTCGCTCTAGTCAAGCCTTCTCCCAAATGGTAAATATATTTTAGATGAACGAAGGGCCACAAAAGTTTCCAGAATCAAACGAGAGTCACAGTATTCGATGCAGAAAAAAAACTAATCAAAACTGCATAAAAATCCTAGCTGTTTTAATATGGTTGATAAACCTAAGGAGTTCTAAGAAATATACACAAAAAAAAATGAACGCTAAAATGTTGATTTAAAATATTTGCTTTTTGAAGGGCGTGAAAACCAATCTCCCAGGCAGTAAACGTTCGTCGTTTAAATGCGAAAGTCCGACGATACGGGTTGAATTTCATCAAAATATGTTTATATATATATATTTTGATACGAAGGACTTAAGCGGCTTATCCCTAAAACAAAACAGTCCCTCATTTCATATTCACAGATCGATGTGTTATTTGAAGCGGCGAGGAATAACTGTGTGGGGAAAGAAACAAAAGAATCCTAGAATAATTTCCCTAGTTTGAAAATATAGAGTTTCCCCGCTTTTCCCGCGATGGAAAACCGGCTTTTGCGCTCATTTGTCTCTTCCCACCCCTCGTTTAATGGCGTCCGCAATACTGTTATATTTTTCTTACACCCTGTTTTTCAGGGTTCAGCAGTTCAGTAGGTTGACAACCCCCTAGCCGGAAGGTTGTGTGTTGCGCGTAACCGCTCTCTCTCTCAGATTGAAATTTCGAAAGCCGTATTTTTCGTCGCCGGTTTTATTCTAAGCTTGATTTTTTGTCGGGGAATAAAATAAGCCTAGCTTCTTCTTGCGGATTAAAATACTCGAAACGTGATTTTTTCTTGCGGAATAAAATTTGCGTGACTGCAAAGTTTCGACGAAGTTTGTAATTGACTTGTTATAAAATGTTGAGCGGGTATAATTTAGCGGGTGATTTTGCGAGTTTTGGCAACCGGCAAATATTGTTCGGGAAATGTGATTTGAAAATTGTTATGTGAAGTTTTACAAGTTGGAATAATGTTCAGATATTTCAAACATGAAATACGACGTAGAAGGTACATATTTCTTAGATGTTTTTATGACACTAGTTTTATTAAACAAAAATATGTCTCGGATATTAAATGTGATCATGTGTTGTTTCACTATTCAAAGAATAATTTGCGACAATTCTGTAAAAATCCTACTATTATGTTATTCTTAAAACATAATGGCTATTTTTTAAATACAAAAATGCTTTAAAACACCCGCGAATAGTGGTGCCTTAACTTTATGATAACTGTAAAAGCTCTCGTATCGAAACGTTGCTTGCAGTGGCTTTTGCCGTGTTTTTTGACCAGATCTAAATAGTCAGCTGCTTCCCAACCTCCTCTTTCTCATCTAATTTCCCTCCCCACTACCTTCAGCCTCACAATATACCCCAATTAGGGATGCCATAGTCCATAGGCTCTAGGCGGTTGGGAGCAGTTGGGATATCCGGAAATAATGCAAGGCTGATCTAACCGTAATGAATAGGATCAAGAAAGGGACACTTAGATGGTTTTGTCATGTAGAGCGAATGAACGAAGAAAAGAGTGTGAAAAGAATATATGATGCAATATACATTTTTTTTTTTGGGAGACCAACAGTTTACATACCACTAGGTAGAATATTACATGGATAATTAATATGACCATTTATAGGTTTCCACTTGGGTAAATAAGATATAAGAAGAAGTCGGGGACGCCTGAGGAAGACATGGCACGATTAAGTGAATCAAATACTTGAATCGGGCCACGTGAAGGTCAGAATAACAGAAGAGTATGTATGAGACGATGTATGAATGCGAACGAAGCAAAGAGTGTGTGCCAAGACAGAGTATAGCGGTCCGTCCTCTCTGCCCCTGCAGAGAAACGGCATTATGGATAGTTAGTTAGTTAGTTTCTCGTGTCACGAAAATGCACGGCTTTTTTCTAGGTTAGTGATTTTCAGCTCCCAGTGTCATTTCCATCATGATATACGGAGCTTTGTGAAATCCCTTAAACGTTGTTTGTTCCAGATTTTTCAACTCTTCCAATAAGAAAAGCAGTTGGTTAATTGATATGGTATTAACATTAGTAAAAATGGTTTTGATAGGTATATCTCCTTGTTTTACTACGAGTATTTTACGCGTATATGACGGCCTTTGTGGTCAAGTGGTTAAGACACCCGATTACGAATTCAAATGTTGCGAGCTCAAATCCCGACATACGCATGCAATGTTTATTTAATATGTGTTATTCCACATTTAATTAATATATGATTTTTTTTTTCGTAAGAAGCAATCACATGGTGGTTGGACATTATATTAAATAAAAGAATACTTTGTTTTAAAACCACAGAATTTATTATGATGAAGGCCAACCGGTTTCGCTTGGATCAAGCTTCGTCAGGGCACATATAATAACTAAAGAAAAAATACAGAGTTAACAGGTATATATAGGTACAACAGTTAATGATAGAGTGAGACAGGATATAATACAAAGAAGGAAGAGAGAGAGCATATATTAGAGGGAGGGAACAATTGAAAGTGCTTAATTATATATTACGAATAATTGGTAAATAAACAAGTGTACATAATAGAAAGATAATGATGTAATGTTAGGGGCAGACAAAGATCCCATATTGAAATTATATATGAAATCGACATTTTACATTGTTACTGGAAAAGAAGCTATTTGCTCTACTGGCTCCAGACGGTTGGGACTCTTGTGCTGTAAAAATATCTAGTTTTATTGATTATACCTTGGAGAAACAATGTATGGAGAGAGAGGTAACTCTTTTTACCCAACCTATACAAATTTGCGATAAATCACTTTCTCCGGGTTTTTACGTCGTACGCCACGAGAGAGAAAGAGACAACAAAAATAACACACCGCTTTTATGTACTGTAAGGATGATCTTAGTCTCCCGCGTCTCCGGGGACTCCGCCCACATGTTTTCATATGGGACTAAACTAGACACAACTAAACGGTTGTTTAGGTTATATGCTATATTTTTGTTGATAAAAATACTGTGAAAAAGTGGTCATACGAATAAACAAAAACATTATGTCGACATGCGCTATGAATGGATGTATAAATACCCAAGCCCTAGTCCTAGCCACGCCCAGGTCTGCCGAGTCCGGCGAAAATCATCAAAAACTGACTACACTGCCTTGGATAGGTACCACTCTATGTACCATAAGGATTATACAGTATTAGCTATGCAAAATGTTCCACCAAAAGACGGTTAAAGCATGGTTCGTTTCCCATCGTCGCATTCACAACTTATATCGACCATTGATGCTATCCGATATTGAATGGAAAGTAAACCAACCACCCCTTCCTGTATTTACAATGCATCATTAATGACAAAAAGCTGCCACCCGCCACACGTTACGTGTTTACGAAGCATAAAACACATTATTCCCCCTATTGTAGGTGTATCAAAAACCCCATAACGATGCCGTAACATGCAGCATTATTTGAACACTACATGTTACCCATAAGGAGGGATGGTTGATATCGTAAATTGGGTGTACCTGCGCTTCCAGTTACCGGTGACCGGCGAGGAACCGGTTATTTGTCCAGTTCTTTTTGGAACCGGGTCCTGGTTCCAGAAAAGTTCCACGAAAAAGATTTTTATATTTTTGAAAAAGGTTTCCTCGCCGCCAATTTCATGGAGAGGGGCTGCTAGCGAAATTCTGAAAACGAAAAGAACTGGAACCGATTCTTCGCCAATTTTTTTATTTCATGGGGAGGTGAGTTGCTAGCGATTTCGAAAACGAAAAGAGCTGCAACCGGTTCCTCTCGCCAAAAAAACGTGGGGGGGGGGTTGCTGGCGATTTGGAAAACGAAAAGAATTGGAACCGGTTCCTCATCAAAGGGTCCTTTCCGCCAAAAAGCTGTGCCCAAAAAAGAAGCCGGTTCCTCGAACCATGATTATATACATATATCGATTTTTATTTGCCAAAAAAAGGAGCCGGTTCCTCGGAGAAATAATAGAGAGTTCCTTAGAGAATCGACGGTTCCAGTGACCGGCTTGGAACCGGTTCCTTTTAACTGGGACAAGAATATCGACCATATTTACCCATAAGTCCTTGGAGCTCGGCTTGACCTCAAATCTTGGTTGTGAATCTAGCGCTCTTCAAAAGTCGTGTTTACTGCCTATTGCCTAAACTCATACCATTTGTTTGACAAAATGAGTATCGAATGAGGTATTGACGACGCCCGTTAGGGAACTACTAATTGCTGCTAACTCCATCTATTATCAACAGATCGTAACTATGTTTTACACAATGAAAAAAAAAAGTATTAATAAAAAAACCTATGCAGAAAAACAAACTGACGGCCCACTAGGTACCTACTTAATTACATATTATTAAGTTCAAATATATACAAAGAAACTTTATTGTTATTTACAACAATTACATTCTTATGGCTGATATGAAGCCATTTTTGCAACCTTTTGTTGCTTGTTATATTTACACTGTTTGCATTTTTAGAATCATTTACTTTTT
Source organism: Drusus annulatus (assembly GCA_022651775.1). Lineage (NCBI taxonomy): Eukaryota > Metazoa > Arthropoda > Insecta > Trichoptera > Limnephilidae > Drusus > Drusus annulatus. Next base: position 67,600 of record JAGWCC010000632.1, read on the forward strand.
TAAGTACCAACATGTTAACTTTCTTCAACATAATTTCCTTTTCTTTGCTTTAGCAAAATTGTTAATATAAATTACGTTTTATCTTGATTTTTAGACCCTTAGCTTCTATTATAGAAAAAATATTTTTTAATCTGTTGATGTACACATGCACTGTTATACCCATATTTGAATCCTTTTCTTTCATGATTTATGATAAAGATCATGATTTTAGATAGTTTTAATTTGCATACATATTATTTTCTCCTTGTTAGCTAGTTTCATTAGCAGACTAAATTTTGAATGAAGTGCACTTGAGGTGAAATATCACAAAACTGCGCTATATAAGTTCACTGTTATTATTATTACTATCCTAACTTCCACCATATCCAGACCGAAATTCACAGTGGGAATTGAACCCGCAATTTCTAATGCAAACCGGTAGTGACCACTTTCTCAACTCGTATTTTGCGCCGGTTTGTGCGCAGATGTTTAAACCTAATGACCGTTTCCGTGCAAGCCTTTACACTACACGATATATAAGTTTTTCTATGGACCCAAACGGTTATTAGGCTATCTGACACAAGCTGGTATGTGTGAACGATCCTAGACAATGTAACATTTTTGATGTACACGTGTAGTGTATTATATATATATTTGTATATATATATATATATATATATATATATATATATATATATATATAATATATAATATATATATATACATATATATACATATATATATATATATATATATATATATATATATATATATATATATATATATATATATATATGTATTGTAATGCTTTTAAACTGAGTCATGTACATACAGTACACTTTTGATAGTAGGTCGGTACTATAATTGTGGTTGGAATCATTCATATCGGTTTATTCAATTAGTAAATGCACCAAAACATTTTTTTTCTGTGGTTCTTAATTTTTGACAAGTTTATTTGAAAGAATGTTTTAAACCTTTTACTGTCTTGTACCTATACAGTTTGTCCTTTTTGGAACTAGTGACCTATTTAAATATGTATTCTATTGACCGGTCGGTAGCTGAGTGGACAAACGCGTCGGATTCCCACCCGGGCGTCGTGGATTCAATTCCTCTGCTGGCTAAGTCCTCCATCATTACACAAGCAACATCTTCTATATATATATATATATGTATGATGTAGAGCTGGAGAGGTTGGTGTAGACCTGGTGGGGAGGGTTGTAATTATATTCTAATCTGATTCCAAAAATCAACGCCTCTTTTCTAGCGCAGTTATCGTCTCGAACGTTCTTGAATTTTTATTTAAAAAATAAAAAAAAGTCCAGTTTAAAATTTCATAAAATTGATTGAAATTACTTGTACTAGTTTATGAAGCAATTTTCGATTCTTGAACACTTTTTTCTTTTTGGAATTTGGTGTTTATGCAAATAATGAACGGTGAAATCAATTGCGCTGGAATAAAAGACTAGTTTGAATAGCAAAACTTCATTCGAATTGTTGAAATTCCTTTTAGTTATTGCGAATAAGCTGAAACTTGGTACACGAGCATAAATAATTTAGCCGCCCAATCGATAGCGGGCAAAAATTCTGAAAGTCTAGTTTGAAAATTGATCAAAATTTATAGAAATATTGGAATTCCTTTTGACTCTAAAATAGCTTTTATCGAGCTGAAACTTCTAGAATTAAATATTGCTTTTATAAAAATGTCGTTGTAATGTTGTGTTTTATTTTGTTACAGATTGAGTCACAGTAACTCCCACAGTATGATTTTCGCGCCCTGCATTTACGCGGGCCGGCTGGGGCTGACGGCCTGGAGGAAGAAATCCACCATCCTCATCGCCATCTTGCTCCTGGCCCTCATCATCTTCGGGGTCCACTACAACATAGGCTATGGAACCAACTCCATCACGGAGCCATCGCAAAAAGAAACATTCATTTCGGAGCAAGGAAGCTTGGACGGGCTACAAGCACTCCCCATCGTCGCGCAGGCACCCAGAAGAAAGAACTTAGCCGATGGTGACAGCAACAGCGTGCACTTCGTTCAGAACGGACTCTCCAACAATGAACACAAAGAAAGCCCCAAGACAGAAGCAGACTTAACCGAAAAAGAAGTTCAGAACCTAGAACAACCGTCCAGAGACGAAATCGCTCGACGGAGAGCAGAAGTGGAAGGGATCAACAACGAACAACAGCTGCAAGACAACAACGATCAAATCAACTTCGACAACTACGCAAATCAACCGCAGAGCTTAATGGGAGTCCCCTTTGTAAATGTCGACACGAAAAACCCTTACATTCCACCGAAACGTGTGATCCATTTAGATCTAAAGGGTGCACCACCAAAAGTCAGTTATTTGAAAAGACTGTTTCCCTTACTAAAGACTTTGGGAGCTACAGGGTTGCTGATAGAATATGAAGACATGTTCCCCTTCCACGGGAGCTTGGCGGACATCACAGCCCACAATGCCTACACCATAGAGCAGATTCAAGAGATCCTCCAAGCAGCCAAAGACAATGACTTAGAAGTGATTCCGCTAGTGCAGACTTTCGGGCACTTGGAGTTTGCTTTGAAGCGCGAGGGTTTCGCCCACTTGAGAGAAGTGCCAGAATCTCCGCAGGCTCTCTGCCCCAGTCTCAACCAGAGTCTAGACTTCATTGAAACTATGATTAATCAGGTATGAGATCAAACACCAATATGTTATTACTTTCCCCCAGTTTACGCTATCGACTAACGATATAGTTTTATTAACGGGCGCTTTGGTTCGTAAACGGCCTAGTCGTAAATGGGAAAATTGTTCATACATCGTATTTATAACTACTCACCTAATTTTCTACGTAATACCTTCGGGCATTATTTTGATTGCTATTCTCAGGAAGGGTAGATAAACAACGTGATGAAGTAATACTCATTTTCTCTATTTCATTTAAAAAGGCTTTGGAATAAAGAAGCTTCACAGTAAACAGTGGGAGATTGGAAAAGAAAGAACGGTCGTAAATATTTTTATAATACTCTTTTTGTGCTGAAAATAGTTTGGGTACATTTAAAAATCACTTCGAATGAAGGGATCAAATTTCCTTTGATGCTCGAACCAATCATGTCTTATTCTTTTTAAATCTGGGTTCAGTTTGGAAAGGTATTTGCTTTAAGTTCGTTTATCATTTATCAAAATCGAGAGTTAGTCTATACCCAACTTCGTTAAAGTCGCAATCTTTCCTGATTGTGCCAAATCTGCTCGTAAACCTACATCAAACATTTTTGTTTAGAGTCTTACAAATAACAGGCGGTACTCACTTATCAACCTAAAGCTCTCGGTTAGTAATTATACTGTGTAGAAGTAATACACCCTCTGAATATGAACATGTAGGTTGTATAAACGGAGCTTTTACGTTTGAAACTCTTTTGTGGTTTCTCTTTCTTTTGTTGAATACGATATTTTGTACAAATAATACACGTTCAAACTTTGTTTCCATCACTGATTGCTGCGAAGTTTGCTTTGTAAAATCTTTCCCAGAATGGAGTCCTGTTTCAATACAACGCTACGCCTTGAATTTTCCTTTGTTGCAAAATGAATTACTGAAGTCTTTTTATATCGTTCTATAAAGGAACGTGTTGGAAATTAATTAATGCGGGACTGGGTATATTACATTTTTAATCGGAACAATTTTATATCCCTTAATTAATACGAAACGCATTTTAGCACTTGGTACTTTCTCCGCGTTTTATATTACCAGGGGAGTGCTTTATTTTTTTAAATACAAGGATTCCTTAATTAGCTATATAATTGATGTTATTTTTATGGTACTCCATCGCTAGTTTTCTAATGCCGAAATAATCTTGAAAACATTTCTTTAATTGTTCGTTTAAAATTCTATTACAACGAGAGGTCTTAGATTTCGTTTGTTATTTCGGAAGCTTTTTATTCACCGAGGGTTTCGTTTTAATTTAAATATCAAACACAGGTTTTCGTGAGGAGGCTTGTAGAACAACAAAAGAGTGACCCGGATCAAAAAGATCTGGAAATTCGCGCACAGCATGAACTATTTATCCCTCTGTGGACTTACTTGGGTAGCGAAACTTGTGCACCGACTTCCAATGGGAAGAATGCCTCTGGCTGCGGTCCGATAGTGTTTTCCTTCGTGTTTTTCCTAAAAGTTTTCCTACCCTGTTGCGAAGATTTTCCTTGATAAGATACCGATACCCAAATTTATTCATTGACTCAAACATCTATTTCGTTCTTAGAAAATTTGTAGAATACAATGAACAAATCTTTTCTTATTTTTTTTGAAGATGGATAAAAATTCCCAGGTTATGAATACCCATATTACTTTGTTTTTTTTTTGTTAAATTTATTTTTATAGTGAATACCGCACAAGAGTACCAAATGCTCTCAACCGTCTAGAGCCAGTGACACTATGGCAAGCCCAATTAGGGTATGTTGTGATGCTGAAGGTAATATAGCGAGGGAAGGAGATGGCAAGAGGAAGGTTGGGAAGTATCTGGTTATTCAGATCTGGTCACCAAACACGTCTAAAGCCATTTCAAGTAACGTTTCGATTCTGAATGGTGGTCTGTCACCAGGGCGATACTTTAGAGTATCTACCACTCTGTAACGTGCCGCAAAATATACTGTATATTATTTTATATGAATTAAATATGTTATGACACATATTAGTTAAATTAAATTTATTAGCGCACGCTGGGCTTGAACCCGCGACCTTTGGATTCGCAGTCTAGCGTCTTACCACTCGACTACGCAGGCCGTCAAACTAGAATCATTATTAGCGGAAAATATTGCTTGTGCAATGATGGGGGACTTAGCTAGCTGAAGATCGAACCCGCGACGCTTGGGTGGAAAACCATAGTTTTGGACCGCTCGACCAACTATTCGATCGAATATCTTTATAATATAACGTTTTATATTATCGGATAATTTTTATAGCGCCGTTTAGTAATAAACATCACCCCAAGAGCGCTTGATTTTTTTTGACGCTGTAACTTATTTGATGTTAGATGTTTGTGTTAATTTCACCGAAATAAAATAATAAATCAAAACAAGGCGAACAATTTCTGCATTAACCAAAAAAATAACTGTTGAGCCTCCAATAACATGTCATGCAGCTACTGAGCGCGTAGACAATTTTATTTCATAGCCGGCAACATATTGCCATTGAATCGGTTGTTACAAATTCATGTATTTTACCTGTCTCACTTGACGATATCTGTTCTGGGGCCCTAGCACGAAACATCGATATAAGATTTATCGACAATGTCGGTAATTAGGAATCGTCCCCGAGCCCGACTGGAGATCGCCACCGAAAAAACGACAACTCACGTCGGCTAAACATGCTTAGTTTAGTCGACGTGAATTATCGTTTGTTCATTGGCAATCTGCAGTCGGGCTCGGGAACGGTTTCAAATTACCGACATTGTCGATAAAATTTATAATAGTAATAATGATCATTGACTGATTTATATAGCGCCGTTTTCGTGCCAGAAATATCATCTCAGGGGCGCTTTATATCGATGTTTTGTGCCAGGGCCCCTGAGACGTATTAATAAAAAAATAAAAATTCAAAATTAAGTAAAAAAAAAATAAAATGCTTAAAAATATGTAAATTTACAAATAATAATAAAATACGTAATAAGTATCTAAATAAATAAAAAGTTTCGAAACTGCTTTAGTTATTATACTCTAAGTAAGTATCGCACTGGTGAAAGACCACCATTCGGAATTGAAACGTTGCTTCAAATGGCTTTAGCCGTGTTTGGTGACCAGATCTAAATAGCCAGGTACTTCCCAACCTTACCCTTCCTCATATCCTTCCTCTCTTCACTACCTTCAGCCTCACAACATACCCCTATTTGGGATGCCATAGTCTCACTGGCTCTGGATGGTTGGGAGCGGTTGAGACTCTTGTGCGGTATTCACGTAAAAAAAAAGAAAGATTTATTTAAATTGTTAATTCGTGATAGAATTCTACGGTGCTATTGACTGGTCCAATCCGAAGATGCTCGTAGTAGTGTAAAACCGATACGATCAAAAATAAATAAGTGGAACAAAGTTTTTGACCATAATATGTACAAATCTAACAGAAACATAATATGTATTACTATTCAGGAATCGATTAATCATTTTCACACAAATATTTTATCATATGGATCATGAATAATTCATTGTTATTCAGCAAAATGCCACACGTCACAAATTGGCGGTTTTATTTTGTAGAAATAACATGAAAATGTTTTTATGAAACATGTGATGTTTTTTTTTTGACAAGTAAATTTTGTTAATTCAATCGTTATGCCAAGTATTGAAACCAAAGTATTGCGGTTCACAATTATATGCAAATTTATTCACGGCCCATTTTACACTACTTTAGTATATTTTGAACGTCATAAAATGACACTAATGACTGTACGCCATTTTGTTTACGTCCCGGTATTTATTTTATAATTTAAAAGCTTTCGTACCCGGCTTCAGCCGTGCTTTAATACTAATGGTAATTCTTGGAAAATTTCAACTGCGATATCTTTGTTAAATATCATTTTATGGGCATTTACAAATCTATATATTCGTAAAAAATATTAAATAAAAAAGTGGTTAAAAACAAAGTATATGTGTTCTATTTATTTACAAATCTGTTCCCAGCTATGAGGTATACTCGTACATATAAAACGTCGTTAACTCTAAATAAAATTATCATTGGTACCGGTACTTGTTTTACCGGTATTTCAATGGAAGATGCTCAGAGGAACATGCGTCATTGATACCTTCGGCACAGCCGGGAAACTCGCCAAACGCACAACCAAGATTATTTTGTACACGATTGACATTCGACACATGAGAATGGGTCGCTTTTACGACTCGTTCTTGTTTTCAACAGCTCGGCTGTGTAATGATTTTCCATAATCTGTGTTTCCTCCCTCTTACAACATAGGTCTCTTCAAGACCCAGTTTAATTCCTCACTAAAAAGACCCTCCATTCGAGCATCGCCAAAGATAACATAGGCCCTAATAGAAATTATTTTCCTCAGGGCCTCCTGAGGGAAATAATTTATTAAAATAAAATAACACTTTGTTTTAAATCACGAATTTAATATGTTTTAACGCCAACCGGTTTCGTTTAGACCAATAAAAAAAGGGCGTCAAAACATAGTAAAATTGTGGTTTTAAACAAAGTGTCTTTTTATTAAATAAATAGATGAAAAAAGGGTTATTTAGTGATTCTAAATTAAGTTCATTTTCAGGTTTCTTAACCGCCCTGAATGATTTTTCACAAATGGCGCTTTAAAGATTGATTTTATTTTATTACTATCTGTGCACATAATTATTTTTGTCAATGTAAATTCAAATAAGCGAAATTGTGACCTGAAAATAGTTACCATGACATGAAAATTCGCCATAGAACTTTTGTGAAAAAAAAACATTACCCTTTGGTGTGCTTTTAACCAGTATTTAGTGGCACATACAAAAATACAACACAAACGCCAAAATATAGATTCGTACACCACACCCGACTCACACATTATTTGTGTTATGATTAATTAGCACGCAATTTGTAAAAAGATATTACCATAAAACTAAAAAACTTTGTGAACAAAATTATTCTTTCACCATGAATTTAAAAAGGCGGGAGTGATATATCGATAATGTTGCCAGCTTTGCAAACTTGTAAATAAATAACAAAAATGTCAAAAATCAGACAGGTACCTACACAGATAAGGGGGTGATAAAACTTCGTGTCACTCAAAAGAAGTCTGTCTTTAGGGGGTTAGAAGTTAAACGTGTTTTTGTAATTCAATCATAATTTCGTTTTATTTTTCAACCCTTGATTGATTTATTTACTGATTCAATCAATTTCCAATTGAAAGATAAATGCTTCAAAGGGAGGGGACACTCTTTTTCCTGCAGTTAAATGAAAATAAATACTGTATTTTATCGCAAAAAATAAATTTTCCTATTTATTCCACCATTTTTTTATTCGGTGAAATGAATTGTAAAACTCAAAATTTACCGAAGTAACAGAAACGTATTAGAATCATTATTAAATTTATAAGTAAAACTTTGATTTGAAGTTTTACGAATTTATAGTGAAAATTAAAAATCAATATCAAAGTATAAAATGGATTTATTAAAGATAAATTAAATCTAACCAGTATTATAATAAAGTAGTTAAAATTTATGTCATTCAACCATAATTTTAATTAATGTGAATAACGCACAAGAGTCCCAGCTGTCTGGAGCCAGTGGGACTATGGCATCCCTAATTAGGCAATGTTGTAAGGTTGAGTGAAGTGGGGAGGGGAAATAGATGGGGAAGAGGAAGGTTGGGAAGTACATGGCTATTCAGCTCTGGTCATCAAACGCGCCTAAAGCCAATTTAAGTGACGTTACGATTCTGAATTGTGGTCTTTTACCAGGCACATGCCGCAAATATACTATATTAATGATATGTGAAATAACACATGTTGATCAAATAAAATGAGACGAATAAGACGCTTGCCTACGAATCCAGAGGTCGCGGATTCAAACCCGGCGTGCGCAAACAACTTTTATTTAATTATAATAATATGTGTCATAACACATTCAATTTATATAAAATAGTGTATTGTAATTTTTAGGTTTTTAAAATTTTATTTAAACAATAATCATTATTATTTAAAATTTTATCTAAACAATAATTATTATTTAAAATTTTATTTAAATGAATTAATTTTAAATTTTATTTAAACAATACTAATTATTTTTTAAATTTAAAAAAAACAATTTTAGATTAAAACCTATGGCGGTTTTCACTGCATTAAATAACAATAAAACAGATTTTCCGCTGACTAGTTTAGATTCAACCTATGACCACCAAAATAAACTGTAAATTTATTGCGTCTGAACAAAATATTGCTTATCAGCAGACTGTTCAAGTTTTGGCTTCATTCGCTACATTATCGAAATTGGAAAATTGGCACCGCTCAAGCCTTTTTACGACCGTCAGATAAATAATAATTTCTACTCTCCAATTTCTGGCCGTGTTCATTGCGAACGTAATGGTAGTTTTGCGTTGGCGAATGCTTCACTACATAGGGTTTATTAAACGGGTGAGTTTATAAACTGGAGAACACATTAACCGGTGCCCACTGTGTTCAAACTCCGAATTATTGAAATAATGACCGATTATGATTTTAACTGTACCCACAATTACGGCATTTACGAGGGTGTGAATGTTTACAAATTGACAAAGGTCGCCATTTAACGAAGTTTAAAACTAGTGGTGGAAATTGTCGGTGATAATCTAATGATGTGTCGGATTAATCGTTTGGATTCTTTCGGAACATTTTGATTGTTAATTCATTGAAGCGAAGCCAACAGTCCACATTGGAGTGCTTATTATTTATTATGCGTATTTCATTGAACACAACGCAAACTTCACAAAAATAATTTGTAACATTTCAAAAAGTTTGCGCGTCCCTCGAGTTACCTTTGGGAGTCCCCGGTCTATATTATATTTATATAATATCAGAGTAGGCACTGCTTCTACTAAAAAAAGTTAGCAAACTATAAAATGTTCTTATCTCTGAAACTAAACACAATGTTAAGCTTTCCTTCGTTGAATTTTAAATTTATCGGCTTCTGTAATTTTCATCGTTTTGTTATTTATCACTTCGCTGAAAGGCCAGGATTATTTTTAATTAAATTAAAAATGTATCATTATTTGCTTGAGATGGCGATTTTCATTTTCTTGTACGGACTTCTTTCCGATAAATTAATATTATAGGAGTGCTTATACCAACCCTGATGTATGGCAGTGAGGCATGGAACTCGCAGAGGAAGGATGAAAGTAGACTGAATGCTGTGGAAATGGGATCCCTGAGACGTGTGTGCGGTAAAACCATGGATGACCGTATTAAAAATGTGGATATCCGGAAAGAATGCAAGGTTGATGTGAGCGTAATGAATAGGATTTAGAAAGGGACGCTTAGATGGTTTGGGCATGTAGAGCGAATGAACGAAGAAAGGAGTGTAAAAAGAATATATGATGCGAAAGTGAATGGAAGAAGAAGTCGAGGACGCCTGAAAAAGACAAATGGCACGATCAAGTAAATCAAATACACGAATCGGGTTATGTGAAGAGTCAGAATAACAGAAGAGTATGTATGAGACGGTGTATGAATGTGAATAAAGCAAGAAGTGTGTGCCAAGACAGAGTTATATGGCGGTCCGTCCTCTTTGCCTACCCCTGCGGGGAAACGGCGTGATGATTAGTTAGTTAGTTAGAACTTTCAAATCATTAGAATATTTTCGAAATTAGTATTGATGTTATGCCCATCGTTATCTAAAACACAATAAATTGGTAAAAGGTAGAATATTTGTTGTTTCTGTAGCAGTGAAAACTCTCGAACGGTGAGCTCTGGCTTAATGAAATTTGTGCAGTTTTTGTTCTAGAATTTAAGAGCTCTTATACACAATGTCTTTCAAATATTAATTTTACTGTAAAAAAATAAGAAAAGATAGCGTTTTGTTAATTGCATAATTTTCAATTCTTTAATTTTTTAAAATTTGTTTTAAATCCCGGGGGAACTTTGAAATTATCAAAATTAAAAAATAATGTCGTCAAATCTCCACCTGCCTAATAAAGTATCTAGCTTTCATATAGACACGTTGTAGCGCTCTCAAAGTGGCAAGCAATAATCACGGTAGTTGGTGTGATTGGTGTTTAGGCCGATTTAGTACTAAACGGTCACGCGTCGCTTGAGGTCGTTTACTATATCTAAACGAATTCGTTGTTTCGTTTATACACATATATTCTATGAATGTCTATCGTTGTCATACATGACCGACATTTGAATGGTGAATTTACTGGTAACGTGTGTGTTTTGCTTGCCACATTTTGTGTAAATATTCTAAGGTTATAACGTGTCTATATATGTATATATATGTAACGTCATTGCCTAGCTATAATGTATTTCAGCAGACATTATTCTATATTTGAAACAGGTGCTATAATGTATTTCAGCAGACATTAATCTATATTTGAAACGGGTGCTATAATGTATTTCAGCAGACATTATTCTATATTTGAAACGGGTGCTATAATGTATTTCAGCAGACATTATTCTATATTTGAAACGGGTGCTATAATGTATTTCAGCAGACATTATTCTATATTTGAAACGGGTGCTATAATGTATTTCAGCAGACATTATTCTATATTTGAAACGGGTGCTATAATGTATTTCAGCAGACATTATTCTATATTTGAAACGGGTGCTATAATGTATTTCAGCAGACATTATTCTATATTTGAAACGGGTGCTATAATGTATTTCAGCAGAAATTATTCTATATTTGAAACGGGTGCTATAATGTATTTCAGCAGACATTATTCTATATTTGAAACGGGTGCTATAATGTATTTCAGCAGACATTATTCTATATTTGAAACGGGTGCTATAATGTATTTCAGCAGACATTATTCTATATTTGAAACGGGTGCTATAATGTATTTCAGCAGACATTATTCTATATTTGAAACGGGTGCTATAATGTATTTCATAGACATTATTCTATATTTGAAACGGAGTGCTATAATGTATTTCAGCAGACATTATTCTATATTTGAAACGGGTGCTATAATGTATTTCAGCAGACATTATTCTATATTTGAAACGGAATTTGCTATAATGTATTTCAGCAGACATTATTCTATATTTGAAATACCGTGTATAATATATTTCAGCAACATTATTCATTGCAGGTGCTATAATGTATTTCAGCAGACATTATTCTATATTTGAAACGGGTGCTAGACGGTTGGGAGCGGTTGGAACTCTTGTGCGGAATCACTATAAAAAAAGCAAAGCATGTGTTTTTATATGTGAAATATTGGGGGTTAATTGAGAAGGAAAACAGTGAGGTTAGATTACGGTTAAGATAAGCTGAGGTTTAGAGTAACGTGCTACGGAAATGATCTAATAAGTGTAATTTGACCACCATAAACCAGAGAGAAAGAGATACGCCGAGTTATTATCGTTATCAAAAGAATCCGTAGCTGTCTGTTAGCACGCAACGGTATTATTAGGCGTACAACTTTGCTTCCGCCGTTTTCTTATAGATGGCTTTAGCGGTAATTAGTGGTCGAAATAAATAGATCATAAACGTCATGCAATAAATTTAGGCATCTGTCAACATAACCCCATAGACACATTAGTCGATTTGTGTCTGCATCATAAAGTTATTCTCGATTGAAAATGTCAGCTTGCAAGCCAAATTCTCGTAATTTGCGGAAGGTTTTAATTGACAATGCTCGACCCCGTGTTGTGAAAGTGGTCAAAACATACTTGTAAACGTTGAAATGGGAAGTCCTACTCAACCCGCTGTATTTTGCAGACGTTGCTCCCTCTGAATATCGTTTGTTTCGATCAATGTCATACGACCTGGCTGACCAGCACTTCCGGTCTTATGTAGAAGTAAAAAATTAGATCGATTCGCGGATCGCTTCAAAAGATGATCAGTTTTTTTAACGCGGGATTTGTACGCTGCCGGCGGAAGCAAAGTTTTTCACCTAATATTTTAACTGCTCGTACATGCACTTCAGTTTTTATTCGTTAGATGTCTGAATAACTCATTTACGTATTTTTTTTTAAAAGCAACTGATTTAGGACAGTAATTATTTCCAGTCTTAAGTTTACAACTTTCGGTAAAGTTGCCTAAGACCCCTCATTTATTTGCCATTCAAATCACACTGCCTAGAGGGATGGCTATTTGTAGGAAGAAGGATAATGGGACAAAAGGTTGGGTGAACCTGAATATTCAGATATCTCCACTAAACATAGTAAAAACCATTGAGTAATGTTTCAATTTTGACTCGTAAGAGATCACCCGAGCGATACTGAAGGTAAAAGCACATTTTAATTAACTTTTTACTGAGGTAGCTAATAATAAATATTACTTCCGATAATATAACTCTATTCAGCAATGAAATAAGCGATAAGTACCAGATTTTATTTTTCTATGCGATTAATTAGTTACTTCCCGAGATATTCCCTTTAAAACATTTGAGATTATAGTTATACGTTTTATCAGAAATAATTTAAACGAACATCTCAGGTGAACACCCTTCTAGGCCTGCTACAGTAAATTCGACCCTACGCCCCTTCTATGCGTCGTGTGACAAGCGTTATTGTTTTCTTTTTGCCTTTAGAGTTACGTCCTTTTTGATTCAGTCGCCGTCTGACAGTGGGCCAGAAAACACGTTTAATTCTGTGCTTATATATAATATTCAAGAATTCTTAGATAGATCTTGTTTTTTTACATTTCTTCTTCCCCTACCTGTAAATAGAGGGTTGTTGTATTTTTCTGCAATTAAATCGGGCGGCTGCCAATCTGCCTCCTCAATTACCAAGTTTTTAAAATTATTTTTATAGTGAATACCGCACAAGAGTCCCAACTGTCTGGAGTCAGTGAGACTATGGCATCCCCAATTGGGGTATGTTATGAGGCCGAAGTTAGTGTAAAAGGGAAGGAGATGGAAAAAAGGGAGGTCGGGAAGTACCTGGCTATTCAGATCTGATCACCAAACACGGCTATAGCCATTTTGAGCAACGTTACGATTCTAAATGGTTGTGTTTCACCATGGCGATACTTAGAATATTTACCACTCTAAAACATGCCGTAAATATACTATATATATTAGTTAAATGTGCACGCCGGGTTTGAGCCCGCGACCCCTGGATTCGCAGTCGAGCGTTTTACCACTCGACCACGGAGGCCGTCAACGAACCATCTATCAGACGGATTCCCCGTTTTCGCTCGCAGTCCAAGAGTGCCCCTCAATGTCCAAGTCCCACCGACCGCAGTAACCTCCAGGGGCAACGTTTCCGCAGGTGATGGAGGCGCACGGCGAGCGCGTCCGCCACCTGCACATCGGCTGCGACGAGGTGTACCAGATGGGCGAGTGCGCGCGCTGCCGCAAGGCCATCAGCGCGGGCGGGGGCGGCAGCCGGGACGCGCTCTTCCTGCAGCACGTGCGCGCCGTGGCCGGGCTGCTGGCGCGCCGCCACCCTGGCGTGCGCGCGCTGCTCTGGGACGACATGCTGCGCCACGTGCCCCTCAGGGACATGCTGGACGCCGGCCTGGGCAGCCGCGTGGACCCCATGGTGTGGGTCTACGCCGAAGACGTCTACAGGTAATTCCGTCGCAACCTCGGAGCGAGAATATATATATGGAGAGAGAGAGCCAAACCGTGAGAGAGAAAGAGATGTGACAAGTTGTCACATAATATTGCACCACTTTTTGGTATGTAAGCATGCTTTCTGTCTCCCGCGTCTCCGGCGACTCCGCCCACTAAGTTTTGTTGTGGGTCTACGCTGAAGGAGTTTACAGGTAATTCTGTCGCAACCTCGGAGCGAGAATATATATGGAGAGAGAGCTAAACCGTGAGAGAGAAAGAGATGTGACAAGTTGTCACATAATATTGCACCTCTTTTTGGTATGTAAGCATGGTTTCCGTATCCCTCGTCTTCGGCGACTCCACCCACTACGTTTTGTTGTGGGTCTACGCTAAAGGCGTCTAAAGGTAATTCTGTCGCGAGAATATACATGGAGAGAGCGCTTAACCGTAATGAGTCGTAAACCGTGAGAGAGAAAGAGGTATGTCAGGTTGTCACATAATATCGCACCGCTTTTTGGTATGTGAGCATGTTTTCCGTCTCCCGCGTCTCCGGCGACTTCGCCCACTACGTTTTGGTATGCGACATAACAGGACATAACTCAATGGTTATTTAGGTTTTATCCTATATTTTTGTTGAAAACAATACTGTGAAAAAGTACAAAAAAAATACAAATAAAAATACAGACTGGGGCGTGAATAAAGCTAGGGCTAGGGTATTTATACATCCATTCAGAGCACATGCCGACATCATGTTTTTGTTTATTTGTATAACCACTTTTTCACAGCATTGACATAAACAAAAATGTAGGATATAACCTAAAAAACCGTTAAGTTCTGTCCTGTTATGTCGCATAACAAAACGTAGTGGGCGGAGACGCGGTAGACGGGGAACATGCTTACATACCTAAAAGCAAAGCTATATTGTGTGAGAACTTGCCTCGTCTCTTTCTCTCTCACGGTTTACGACGTAAAAACCCGGAGAAAGTGATTTATTGTAAATTTGTATGGGTTGGGTAAAACTGTTCAGCTCTCTCTCTCCATATAATTATATTCTTGCTCTGAGGTCGCGAATGATGAATACTCGAAGCAAGTGGATGAGTTTGTGTATTTAAGAAGTATATTAATGAGGGAATGAAAAGGCTGATAAGGATATCGAAAGAAGGGTGAATGCAGGAAACTCCACTAATGGAGGACTGGCCTCTGTTTGCTCTTCCCTCAAACATCGCAACATTAATATAATAGGGTTCCACCAGTTTATTTGAGACATCAGACTTGAGGCCGAGTAAAAAAAAAATTGCTGTTTCTTTTTGTACCGATATTTTTTATCTATTTTCAGATTTGTGCCGACTCACGTGTGGGACAAGTACGCCACCGTGTTCTCCACGGTGTGGTCTGCGTCAGCCTTCAAGGGGGCCTTCGGGGAGACGGAGATGGTCCCCAACGCCCGGAGACACCTGGAGAACAACCTGCGCTGGCTGGAGCTCATGCACCAGGAGGGAGTCAAGTTCAGGAACGGGTTTGCCGGCATAGTCCTGACAGGGTGGCAAAGGTAACAGCACAAAACTCCCTTTTTAACTCAGTGAGTACCGAATTGTATTCAAGGCAAAACTCCTTTATCAACTCATTGAGTACTGAATTGTATTATGTTGAGATGTAATGGGTGAAGGGTTCTATGCATGGTAACACACTGAAGAGATAAACCGATAGAAGTGTTTTGTGAGCGTGTCCGTGTGCCCAAAGCAATCTCAATAATTTTCAAATATCAAAGTCCTTTTTTGAGCAATCGAGTATGTTTACCTGTCTGGGCTTAGAAGGGGAAAGGTCATACGTAATTTTAATAATAATAAAAATAATTATATATTCGTAAAAAGCATTTACTTTGTGGCTTTCCATATTTATAAATAAAACACATAAACTTTGTTTATAACCACTTTATTATTTAATATTACGTCTACCGGTTTCGGAAGTACCCTTCCATCATCAGGACAAATATAATTTTTTTAATATTTAAAAAAATTTAATATTGTCCTGATGATGGAAGGGTACTTCCGAAACCGATAGACGTAATATTAAATAATAAAGTGGTTATAAACAAAGTGCATGTGTTTTATTTATAAAAATAATTGGTTAAATTCTATAGCGCTGTTTTCGTAAAGATTATCACCTCAAGGGCGCTTAAAAGGCTTCTATGTATTATCCAGAGTAGTAGTTACCAAATATCGCCGATATAAACGTTGCTTGAAATGGCTTTAGGCGTATTTGAAGACCAGATCTGAATAGCAAGGTACTTCCCAACCCTCCTCTCCCCCACCCCGATAGGGGATACCATAGTCTCACTGACTCTAGGCGGTCGGGAGCAGTTGGGACTCTTGTGCGGTATTCACTATAAAAAAATAAAAATCTATTCAGTGATCTACTTTAATTAAATAAATATACTTACAATTTATCACAGCTTTTATTGGATGGTTGTTTTAAACATAATTTAAACAGTGAGTTTACGTACGAGATTGATATAGTCTTTGCATTATGTTTAACAGCCAATTTATATTCTAAGTATTTCTTTGAAGAAAATTGACGGATGTCAAGTTATTTTATATAGTTAATCGCACAACTCGCGGCCCACGTTTGACGTAACGTTACATACTGAATTTCGCTCAGTCTTGAACGAATTATTCTCAAGTAGTGGTGTTGTGCCTATTAGAGATCTCACCAAACGTATGGATAAATAGATCTCACAGACCTCCACCCCATGAAAATGAAAATATAAAATTTGCTGGTCACCAGCCCACCCCCTACCAACATCGAAAAATCCTCTATGCGGCCGGTAAACGTTTTTAAAATAGGTTATGCGGCCTTTCTGCTAAAAATGTTGTGCATTTATCTACTGGAGCTATAGTCTTTTCTGTCACCTGCTTTATTTATTTCAATATAAATATGTCATTTGTATTTTTTTACTGTCAAAAACGCTCATATCAACAACCACAATATTTTTTCCATCATTTGATTGTTTACTGTAATCATGGTGTGACATTTTAATGTAAATTTTCGTAGAGTTAATAAATATGTACCATATGTAATAGAGTATTGGGCTTGTTTTGTATCCTACAGATATCTTGGAATTGAACAATAATTCATAGGTACCTCTCAAATTATGCATATCGTCGCTGGAAAGGCAAAAGGGCTCAAGCGACACTTTGGTCAAAAATGAGTTAAATATGCAATTGTGATCTTAGATGAATTAAATAATAGTGAGACAACGCGCGTGGATGCACTAAACCGAGTCCGCGAGACATACCTGAGATTTACTGCGTTAAGATTACACAAACATTCGTTCGACAAACAATCTGTCACCAGCTGTCAGAAACGCGTCGCTATCGGCTCCTTTCTAAGAAAAAATGCCTTGAAAGGTGTAAAAATCATTCGGGAGCAAAAAACATATCTCATGGAGTTTCTTTCCATTCATAATTATTACCCACAAATCACTTATTATTTCAATAAATACAATTATTTACAAGGTTTTTAGCTACTCGAAAACGATGTGAGATAGCGAATGCAAAAATGCATAAGAAGACAACCACGGCTAGTGGCGCGAAACCCGATTATAACAGTAGCGTGGGACGTTCATATAGCTATCTCATCCGTACACACATATTCTTTGAATGGCTATCCTTTTCATAAGCGGGTGAAACGGAAAACAAGGCGGTACTAGTGGTGCTACATTTTTCGTAAGATTTGTATGAATATGACGTGTCTTGTATTTTATGGCTACGGTTGTGATCAGTTTTTTTTTTCTGCATCGAATGCTTTGACTCTCGTTTGATTCGAGGGTTCTATAACTATTAAATTTAATGGAATAATTCACCAAACAATTAGTTATTTTCTAAACCATGTATCAAGGCTTTTCGGTTATTAATTTGTCGACCATCTGACACAGGTATGTTGTGATGTGATAATGGGGTCTAGAGGAATCTACTTTAGAGCTCATTTTCCCTTAACAGTGTTGTGTCAAAAACAACCTTATTATCATCGCATTGGAGCATCATCAATTATCAAATAACATTTTTTTTTATTTCCTCATTATTTGCAGATACGACCACTTTGCCGTTCTCTGCGAACTGCTCCCCGCCTCCGTCCCTTCGCTGGCGGTGTCCTCTGCCGCGGCCTCCCGGGGGCACTTTGACGCGGCGGGGGCGGAGGCCGTGGCCGCGGCGCTGGGCTGCCCCATGGCCAACGGGGTGCCCAGCAGCAGCGGGGCCGGACGCACCACGGGGGTACAGCAGCCCCCGCTCGCACTCAACACGGACCCGCACATGTGGGATAGATTTGGGAGGTGCTTATTCCCAGGTTTGTAGAGATATTATTTGATTTCACAATAATTTAAAGTTTTACTCCTTATACGTCAATCAACTGATCAACATAAAATTTAACCGTTATCAAACTTTTTTATAACGGCCTTAAACGCTGAAACAGCTATCACTAAAAACTAAAACTAGCAGAATTAAATAATCATAAAATTTAATTTAATTCAATTGAATTATATAAACTAATTTTAAAAAACACATGCCTTTGTAAAATATTAAACAATATTATTTATTTGCAGGAAATTCATTCTTCAAACTGACCTACAGACTTCATGTGGCCGAGTCAGAAGTCAAAGAGTATCTGGAATCTACAACGAGGCAAAAAGGTGAGATTAGATACTTTTAGACTTTCCATACCCCATTGAAAGTGTCAACCTCCAGGCAGATAAAATGTGAAACTAACACGTTTTATACATATTTTTTATTTCATATTTATTTTCTCCCTAACCTCAAAGCAAATAAAAAATAAATAAAAAGAGCCAGTGGTACTATGGCATCCCCAGCCGGGTATGTTGTGAAGCTGAAAGTAGTGGGGAGGGGAAGGAGATAGGGAAGAGGAAGTTTGGGAAGTATCTGGCTATTCAGATCTGGTCACTAAACGCGGTTAAAAACATTTCAAGCAAAGTTTCGATTCTGAAAGGTGGTCTTTCACCAGGACGTACTTAGAGTATCTACCACTCTGGATGTGTAGATAACTGCACTAAAAGTTTGCTTTTTTTACTGCAATGTTGCAAGGGTTACTTTTACAGGTTTCTAACTGCATAAAGCTATTTTTGAGTTTAACCTTTTGATTCCCAGAATATCTTCGCAGAAAATTTAAAGTGACAAATCAGTAGGTATAGTTTAAAAGTATCCAGAGATGAATACATATTTCGGTTTCCCTGTTAGAGCAAGGTTGTGTACGTGCGTGACAAAGTACACTTTTCCTAGGATAGTTTAGTGTACACGCGTTGTATACATTAATTGAGGTGTGTGGGAGTCAAACAGACTAGGGAGTAATATCAAAGACACGTCTGTTCCGGAGCTAGTGCATTTATTGACTGTCGAGTTAGTGGTTAGTTGTTTCAGACAATGATGAAATGGTGAGGGGGGCGAAGCGCAGCGTAACCGCTACAATAGTAATAGATATTGGGAAGGGAGTGCACTCCATAAAGGCACATAAGCACTGCCTACCATGCTATAATCGCATTAAAATATCTTTAATTTTGGATTAAATAATATGAAATTATTGCAAAAAATAATTCTACATTTTCAAAAATATGCGCAGAATTCAGCTAATCGCACCGCCGCCAACGCCTAACCGACTTTTTACTATAACGTGTCAAAAGCAGTAACTACATATGCCCAAACGCTGCTTATGTTACAGTAGATTATTCTATGTTCACTAGACTACGCAAAATACGTATGCAACAATTATTGCGCGTTCGAGTGGCTCGTTTTTGTCGGTATCTTTGTTAGTGTCTAGGCAGTGCTTTTACAGATCAAATCCAACACCAATCAGTGGCATTTGTTGGTACCTATCTCTATTACTAATTAATCTGCTGTTTTTCCTACTGCCTACCCTGATCAAAAACTCTGTGCCCGCCACTAGATATTGGTAAGGCTTAAAATACATTGTCTAAAAGTATATTTATTTCACTTCCAGCATGGCTGACACCTTACAACGTCCGCCACAACTACTCCGCCCCTTTGCGCATCACGGAGCTCTCGGCTGACCTGCCGCGCCTGCTACGCACGCTGACCTCGCTGGCGCGCGCCACCGGAGACTCCCTGGCTGACTTCTGCGACCCGTACACCATCGCCGAGTGGGTGGAGCAGCGGATATATCCTGATATTATGTTAGTTTGCATTTTTATGTTGTTTAACAGTAGCGTGCAGTAAGTTTTTTTCCGATTTACGCGATTTTCCAAAATATTTCAAGAATATGTCGTGGCCGGGAAGGCGACGGGGCTGAAGCGCCATTTTAAGAAATTTACACTAGAGCACTTCAAAGTTTTTTTGTTTTACAATAAAATTCATAAGTCTTCAGTACCTGGTTGGATTTTTGAAAAGAAAGTTAACTCAGGTAACTCAATGCTCTCGCTGAGTTACCTGAAGCCACAAGAAGCTAAAACGTCGCAAAGTTGTGTCGCTCGAGTCAAGTCATCTCCTAAATGATAAACATATTTTAAATATTTAAATAATATCAATAATCTAAAACACAAATATGAAACAGAAAAAGCCAGAAAATAAAAAAAGACAATGATCACAACCGAGACTCGAACTCGGATCCTCTACTCTATCCGGGAGTAACTCCTTAACCAATTCGGCCATTGGGACCTTATTAGAAAGCGGCATTTTAATCAATCTCATATTTTCAATGAAAATTATTGATATTATTTTTAATTTCTTCCGATTTTTGGCAGCCATCTTTCTAATAAGGTCCCAATGGCCGAATTGGTTAAGGCGTTGATCCTGGATAGAGTAGAGGATCCGAGTTCGAGTCTCGGTTTTGGCCATTGTCTTTTTAATTTCTGTTTCATAGTTGTGTTTTAGATTATTGATATTATTTAAATATTTTACAAAATATAATGCTTTAAAGTTATTTACAATTTAAATATATTTTAGATAGCTGAAGGGCCACAAAAGTCTTCAGAATCAAATGAGAGTCAAAGCATTCGATGCAGAAATAAAAAACTGTCCGAATTGACTGAATTTTTGACCAATGTGTCGCTTAAGTCCTTATGCCTTTCCAACGACGATATGTTATGACCTACGGCTAGTATCCAGTGCTTAGATTCAACCAGAGCAAGCCGGAACGCAGATCCGGATCGTGAAGATGATGGAATGATGGGAAAATTTTTAAAAAATCCAGCAGTTATACATCAAGATAAAAAAAATGACTAAGCTACTTTGGTGATAGTGAAATGAATTATATTAATAATGTACAATGTGTATTAGTGAGTTGATTCCATATTAAGTTGTGAAGCGGAGTCGAACTTGGTTATAACGATCACGGCAATAGCGAGGTCACGGCTATAATGAGCAATTACTAAATGATATATTGGTTTGGGCTTATTTTCATACAATCTTGTGGGGTTATAACGAGGTCGCTTCACTGATATAACGTCCAAATAATATTATCAACTCAATGCGCCCGGTTATGAGAAAAAAACCTAATTCTCGAAACAATCGAATAATGTCATAAACAAGACAAAGAAAGCCGCCCGTCCGGCACGGCGGCGGACTTTCCGCAAATCACTTTAAGGAGGGTTTATTATCCCCTGATAGTTGTCGCTCTAAGAAACATTTCTATCCAGTACTGTGCGTACAGTTTATTATTATTATTAGTGTAATCATAAATTAAATCATTTCGTAGTTAGTTAAGCATGATTTTCGTCATAAAAAAATGTGTTGCTTTATATAATGTGTGAGCTTTCATACCCTGGGGTAAATATCGATATTAGAAGGTAGTTACTTTTTTACCTACCTACGTTTATAACGAGTAATGGCTATAAGGAGCAAATTTGGTTGGTCCCTTCGCGCTCGTTATAACAAAGTTTGACTGTATTGAAAATTTGTATATATTATTTTGAACATCTTTGTTAATTTGTAGGCTATTTTGATTACTGTATCTATAAATAATAATATTGAACATTTAACTTATCAATTTTTTTTATTTCAGGGCTCTTGAAAAGTTGCAGGGCGAATCACAAAGCCTCCTACACCGCAAAGCTTGGGAGCGCAGACCGGTGCGTCCACTGGACGACCTCAAGAGATTTGGTCTTTTGATTCCAGAAGCAGGTCGCCACTAAAGTGTAAAATAAAACCACTACAATCAAAGACTAATTATTGTAAATACGTATAACTATAGGAATTAGTGATTACTATTAGATAGTGTTGTGTTTTAGATGAGTTTATCCCTGGGTGTTGATTTCTAAATCAGAGTGAAATTTTTATACTGCAATAGTGCGGTTTTAGTCTAGATTTTTTAATACATTTGCACTTGTTTAATATGAAATTTTGACATGAATGTAATTTATTTGATGTCTTGATACTAAAGATTTTTATTTTTTGATATCTCCGTTTAAATTTTGAAATATCTTATGAAAGTTTAAGGGGTTATTTCACAACCTCTGAGTAAACTCCAGAGTGGTAGATAATCTTACGTATTGCCCTGGTGAAAGACCACCATTCAGAATCGAAACCTTGCTTGAAATGGCTTTAGCTGTGTTTGGTGGTACCCCCAACCTTCCTCTTTCCCATCTCCTTCCCCTTCCCATTACCTTCAACCTCACAACATACCCCGATTGGGGATGCCGTAGTCTCATTGGCTCTTAGAGGTTGGGAGCAGTTGGGACTCTTGTGCGGTATTCACTGTAAAAAAAAACTGTTGTAAATTACTCGTTTATTAACTTTAATCATTGAATTATCATGGCGTTAACCAGGCAACCGTTTCACCAGCATCAAGTATCTCCCAATCAGTTAATCGTAAGGAAAGGGTGCTGAGTAGTTTAAGCAGACATTTATTTGACGGGTAGCATTACTCAGCGGTGATAAAACAGATAATATATACATTAGTCGACGAGTGGCGCCAGTCGACAGTTTACTCAGAGGTGATGAAATACCCTCTAAATCGTATTTGATTTAATTTGGAAACTATTTCACATTTGTCTGCACAATGTACATAGACTTAATAGGTATATAAGATTGATGAAAATGTATCATTTTTGTCAATTGTTATAAAATTGATTATTCCGTAAGATTAATTTTTGTAAATAGTCAATGTAAATAATGCACACATAATTAAGTACTTTATGTTATATACCCTTTTTTAGATAGTGTACAAACAACTAGATGATAATTATTTTGTAAAGGTCTAGTGACATTGTATTTTACAAAATGGCGTAGTTGAGATATGCACTCAGAATAATATTCTTTAAATTTAAAAAACCACAGTTATTTTGATTTTTTTTCTGTTTTTTATACTTTAAACTCTTTTATTATATTATCTCCACAAAATATCACTTCAACCTTTCTATTACCAACTATTTTCCATTGGTTTTTCCTTTCAAAATTGCCTTTAAAAGTATTTATGTGCAAGGATTCCATACACCTCCAATTAGACAGCCAATTTTTCTAGATTTTTTATCATAGAGTACCAATATTACAAAATTAAACTTAATTGTGTACAAATGCAAGGAGAACCCATATTAATACATTTACGAATCTTGATTTAACCAGCATTAATTTTGCTTTTTGTATGTGATATCGGATTTTTATTCATATTTAAAAAGGTGAGTTATAAAATTTCAAACCTTATTTAACCCTAATATTTTCCATTCAAATTAACGTTTTTTTTTCAATAAATAATGCATCTGTAGAACAACTGTTTTTCATTGTTCAGTAAACTGAAAAAAAAACACAGAATAAATTACTACCCCAAATTTTCTTACAATATTATAAATAAATTATTCTTGATAGTGAGTTTTATAAGTCTTTCGTTCGTTGCCACACGTTAGGCGACAATTTATAACGGAACTAATTTGTTATATTAAAAGAGTGAGTGAAATTCGCTACAGAGACGTAGTATTTATTTTATATTTAAACAAGAATAAAAGAAAAGAGACTTGAAAGGGTTTTCCCTTATAACTTTAAAGAATTTTATAAACAAAATAAACTGAAAGGCCGACGGCGCACAATTCAGTTGAACGCTTAAAGATATTTCATACTTAGAACTCAAAGACCTCACTGAAAGGGATGCCGCGCAATCTGGAGTCAGGCCTTGAGACTAGTTTCTGGATCTCTGACTAAGTACTCAAAGACCTTGCTGAAAGGGATCGACGTGCAATCAGGAATCAGGCCTTGAGACTTGTTCTGGATCTCTGGTGTTTCAAGGACGCGCAGCGCCTTTTATAGGCTTGCGGGCAGCGGCCTTCAGCACGTAGTTGGAGTAGTAGGTGAAATTCCTAGAATTGCATTAGCGATTGCCCAATTGGAGTCCGGCTCTGGATCTACGCAGCTCAACATTGCTAGAGAGGGACAGCGCTTTAGACGGGAGCGAGAAAGTATTCGGAGCCGCGCGTCTTGTCGCGTTACAGTTTATGTAAAATTTTATAATAAATGGAAGTGTTTTGACATGTTTATAAAAGAAATCGGGTGGCTTTTGCAAATAAAATTGCTGGTGAAACTCCTATTTGTGGTAAGTTTTGTAGACACATACAATAAAGTGTAGCGATTTTGAACTTTTTTATTTTAGGATTTTCGTTTTGTAATAGCTGCTATTTTTCCAAAATTTGACATTTTTCATCCACACTCTTCATCTACATAATTATTTGAATGTGCATACTGATTATATGATTTCTCTTAGATTGATTGATGTACATTATTTTCTAATAGAAATGCAGATAGTAGGTAATATGATAGTTGAAGAATTCGCATTTTTGATAATTTAAGTATTATTGCCAAGTAGTTAAAAATAAATATTTTCAATAAGAAAGTGAGGAATTAATTTGTCACAAAAATTGTATACTATGAAACTGAACAGAATAAATCAATTATTGTTCTTTGTTAAAAAATATATAAAACTTTTACCCATTCTCTGCTAACCCAAAATTATTGTGTTGGGAAAATCCATGCTGTAGCACCATGTATAATATGTAATTTGAGTGTTCCTTTTTAAATTGACATACTCGTACTTATACATATTTGATATATACCATTTGCCAGGAGAAAAATATAAGTTGCTTTAATTCACCCATTTCAAATATAGAATAATGTCTGCTGAAATACGTAATAGGTAGGTAGGTACTTTAATTTTTTTTTTTAAATGTGAAAATTTTCTGAACATAAAAATTTCACACTCATACATATGTAATCGTACATACTCGCAAAAGTAACTATTTATAGTATGATAATGTATGACTATCGCAAAGAATTCTGCGGACATGGGTTTTTATATACACCAGGAATGCGGTGAAAAAGTTAAAATGGTAAACAATATAAAAAAATTATTTAGAATTTTATTGAAAAGAAATCTAATTTTGCTTACACAAAATTTTTACACTTTTTTATAAACTTTTTTTACATTCATACATTACTTTTAAAACAAACTTTTGTAGATACACGTGTAACGCTGGAGGCATGGATTATTTATTTATCGCATGAAGTGGTAGCAATGAATGGGTTAAATAAAAT
The DNA here is from genome assembly GCA_022651775.1 of Drusus annulatus. Taxonomy (NCBI): domain Eukaryota; kingdom Metazoa; phylum Arthropoda; class Insecta; order Trichoptera; family Limnephilidae; genus Drusus; species Drusus annulatus. Next base: position 93,279 of record JAGWCC010000632.1, read on the forward strand.
GATTCTTCTACCAAATTAAATGGCTGGGTACACTGCTGTTCTATTTGCAATTTTATTGGTGAAAGAATAAATTAAATTTATAAAATTATTTTTGTTGTTATTTTCCTGTGTAATAAAAAAAATAAAATTTCGGAGCGATCTTCTTTGTCTGCCTTTGCAAGAAAACCACAAGTGAGTATCTATTATTTTAACCATTTTATCTAATTTCAATGTATCTGTAGTAATTTTTATAATATTGAGTCTCGCTTATTTTATTCATGACAGCGCTACATCCCAGGGCTGGACTTGGCCTCTTCAAAGTATTCTCTACTCTCCAGCGGTTCCTATTCATAGGCATTCAAACCATCTAAGTGTCCCTTTCTTAATTTCATTAATTACGCTTACATCAGCCTTGCACTCTTTCCTGATTTCCACAACAAAATACTACGATTCAAAATAGTTTTGGTAATGTTTTCTTCCTTGAGGTTTCTTCTTCTAATAATAATGCTTGGCTTATTCTCATAAAACGGTATAATATAATATAAAGACAGGAACTTATTGAAATCCAAATTGCATCTATACATTTTCGATAATTTTTTTTTTAATTTTCAAAATGTGTTTTTTTTTAATTTTCAACTGCTGTTTTGTAGATATTATATCACGTGGTTAGTGCGTCTGTGTCTGAGTCAGCGAAAGGAAGATTCTTCTTCAATCAACTCCTTAAATGCGAAGATAATAATATGTAAACAAATTAAAATAGTGGTAAAAATGTCGAAATTCGCGTAAAAATCACATTATCGCAATCGCGAAAATTGCAGGTCTATGAATAATTGATGTTCACTGTCAACCTCGCATAAATTAGTATCGAGAACGTATTAAATTACATTACTATTTGAAAACACGATATAGGAATATCACGTAAAATTGGTAAAATTACGAAATTGGCGTAAAAATTCGGATAATCGCAATCGCGAAAATTGCAGGTTTCGACCAACGATCGCTAAATATTTATAAACGGTGCTTGGAATAATTATGGTCTGAATACGATTAGACAAAAAAAAATTAAGATCGTCAAAAAATATAAAATATTTTTAGAAATTATGGCCTGAAGACGATCCACCAAAAAACATCGAATAGCTGTTTATTTTACTTTATGAACCAAATACGAGCATTGGGCTAACATCTAGGATAGTTTTATCCAATCATTATTACAAAACGCCGTACAAATTCTATTCAATAAGTATTTATATTTTGTATCTGTCATTCATTTACCTAGCATTTTATTGTTATAAACTATTTGAATACGGAGCACACACCCACAGAGTTATGTATAGCAATGGCACAGTGGCTTATAATGCTCCATAGACTTACGAGCTGAATAAAGTGATGTCAGATGTTACACACATCACTAATTTAAATGGTTTGTATCATTGATATGCCCAGACCGAGTGGTTGGAAACAACTTTACTATTATTTACTGCATTCAATAAATTGTACATCAGAACTAATCAAAACAGAACGCAGTCAACATTTTGAATAGAGTAAGAATGAAATTATATTATTTTTGGTAAGTATTTATAAATATATAGGTGGGAGACCAGGGCCGCCTGTGTGCGACAACAGAAAAAGGTCGCCCTATCTATAAAAATATTTTTGAAGGAAAGGAAATTGTTTTCTCCCGGCATTTACTCCGTCGCCTTCTGCGCTCCGGATACTTAGAACGCAAAGAAACGCTCAAAGTTGTCTATATTCCATGGACTAAACAAAAAAATAAATTTTCAAATATTCCAGAAATACTAGATGGGTTACCTTTTCACATTTACTCCGTCGTCTTCTGCGCTCCGGATACTTAAAACGCAAATAAACGCTCAAAGTTGACAGCTGACATCGAACTTCATGGGCAAACAAAAAATCTTAAAATATTCCCGAAATACTTTGGACGAGTCACCTTTTCACACGCTTGTGCTCCTGGTAGAATATTTGAGTAACAACCTTCCTTCTCTGAATGTTTGTGTAGATTTTTAAATTAAATAAAAATGAGTTTAAAAATCACGTTAATAACCAAACAAAAATACCCTGTTATATTTCTGCGATCCTGGTATTTTGTTCTAGTTGACTACGGACAGACGGGCGATTATTTTATCTATTGACGCTACCAAAAGAAAATTAACAACTATTTTATGAGACGATGATTTTTTTTCTGCGACATTAGCGCCGCTGCGGTAAAAAATATAATTAATACGTTATTCTCTCGGCATTTACTCTTTCGCCTTCTGCGCTCCGGATACACAGAACGCAGAGACGCTCAAAGATGACAGCCGATTATCGAATTTCATAGACTAAACAACAAAAAATCCAGAAATAATTTGGACGATTCACCTTTTCAGACGCTTGTGCTCCTGGTAGAATTTCTTAGTAACACCTTGTTTATTGCGTGCAATATTGTGCTGGCCGGCCATTCATAGTTTTCAAAATAGACACACTTGTCATTAAAAAAAAAGTTTTTTTCATTGGTCCTAATTTAGCTGACTGCATATATTATAAGTCATTAACGAAACATTATTTTACGAGTATTTCAAATCGAATTTGTTTTTAAATTGGTCACAGGATAAATACATAGGATAGGTTTTGAGAATCAAAAACACACGCCGATAAAAATTTAATATTTATTTATTCAGTAAAGAAAAAACTTTTTACAATTTTTGTAGATGTTAATAAATATTCTGACCGTCCAATTAGGAATACTTTCCCTTTTAATATTTGAAACAAAATTAAAGAAGATGAGTTGAAGTTTATTAATTTTCTTCCAATTTTTCGAATTCTCAGATCCAAATCGATGGACGGCCCTAAGTTGAGCCGCCTGTGTGCCCCACACACATTGCACATAGGCTGCGGCGCCCCTGAGCGGGTCAGAATAATAATGGATCAAGTCCAACATAAAACTTGTATATTATTACTTTCTTGTGTATCGATTACGTAAGTATAACCATTAAACGCTTCCATGGCAAACAAAAAATACAGAAAAATATTGAGAATATAAAGACGTTCGTTAGCTAAAAATCAGTTTAAATGAAGAGTTCCATGAGTCTCACAAAGCATATCAAAGAAGAACTCAGAAATTAAAAGCGTGTAATTTTTTTCATTCCTGCACTGGTTACATAAGGAATATAGAGATAGAACTTACGGGCCACCAAGCAACAGAAAATGATGAAACTAAATAAATTTCCATTTTAACAAATAAGTTTTTTTTTCATGTCAAAATGTCTCTTTTTCAGAATTGATTTTGAAAATTGAAATAATATATATTTATTTTTTAATCTTTCCTTTTAATTTTTCTCTTTTGACTGTTTATTTAATGACTATTACAATTTATGGAAGTGTATAAAGTGAAAACATCCACAGATTTCACAAACAGTATTCAACTTTGGGTCAAATTATTTTAGGATCGTTATTTTGACCTACCAGTTATCTAATCATTCATTTTGGTAAATTAGCATAGCAATTTGTAAATTCAACCAATGAACTTCACCAAAAACTGCAAATTATAAATAATTATTGCTATCTTCAATTGTTTCACATTAAAACAGAATCTGACAAAACTGTAACAAAGTTTTGAACCGCACTGTGTGATTTGAATTGCATTTAAAATTTCAGGGGAGAGCTTTGATTACAGTAAATTTCCAACACTTAGTACACAGCCCCATTACGGATCAAATTAACCACTTAGCTCCCCACTGTGGAGAGTCGTTGTTTAAATAGGTATAGCTCCTGTTCGCCATTCGTCATGTCCACCAGTGCACACAGATACAGTTCACAATCTCCAGCATTTAGGATGCTGACTGCAGCTAAATTGGGCTGTCCCAGTTTTTTATAACTGAGTACAACGTTCGTAATAAGTGTGTCAAAATGAACAGTAAAGTCAGTCTTGAGTTCTTGCAAGAGCTGGTGAATGAGGAAGACCCAGATGTCACCCTGGAAGCCTTTCAGGTAGAGCAGTGTTCATTTATAACATTATTTGGGGGTTCGGTGGAATCACAATTCAATAAATTGTAGTGTCAGAATTGTCATTACACTTAATCCTATGACTTGCTATTTAGTCTGAGGTCAGAAACTGGCTTTGAAAACTTAGTAATTTGAAAGCACACTCTTTAAGGAAAAACTACTTTATACAATAATCAATGTGAAGCACTCCTTAAGGTGATTGAATTACTAAACGGCTATACATAAAGTTCATCTATTATTATGAGATATGTGTTAATAATTATTTAAGTGTTTTGATTGATTTACTTTTGCTTTTAATAAAAAAAATATATATATATGGACAATATTAAATAAAACAATATTTGAATGTTTTTGACTTGATATTTAATTTATTTTGAAGCTGGCACCGGGTTCAGGAAGGGGTGACAATTACACAGCCATGCTTTACCGAATCTATCTGGAAGGAAACAAAATTGAGACAAGAACAGCGTTGAACGTTGAAAGCTCTGATGAAATAGTTTCCCAAGATATCAGAGAACCTTGGACAAGATCGATAATATACAAATGCCTCCCGGACAGCATAGCGAGAAGGGAAGCCTATAAAAGCGACGCTTTGTTTTGCAATGAAGTTGCGTTTTACACAAAAATAATACCAGCTCTATTGACTTTCCAAGATCAGCACATGGAGAATATTGCTGAGCCGTTTGGAGCCATACCTCTCTGCTATGTGGCCCGGAACGATGTTCTGCTTCTGGAAGATTTGCAATGCAGAGGGTTTAGCATGGCCGATAGGAAGCTCGGACTGTCGACAGATCAGTGCAGAGCAGTTCTTATAGAATTAGCTCGACTTCATGCCCTGTCTCTGGCGATGAAACAGCAACAACCGGAAGAGTTTTATGAGCTTCTGAATCTCCAAGACGGCATTTCCGAAGGTAAATAACATTGTTTTATTATTATTTTGACTCTCCGAATTTCAACCCGGATGTGGTAAGCTTTCTGTTTAGAACCTACTTTAAAAAAATATGTGAAAATAATCTGTTGTAATAAACAAGGAGGCTGGAAAGTCCGCTGTCGTTGTTATAAGTGTGGAGAAGGTAGAACATTTAACCCCTACTATAAAAACTGTCTTATTTTTATTGGAAAGGTTAACTAGACATTATTAATTTAGTTCAAGGTTGCACATGACTATACTCCCATTCTAGAATAAGCTAAGACACAGCTGAAAGACTATTAAAGTTGTCAACAAATGAGTAATCTTTGATAGTACTGCTATGTAGCAATGATTGCTTCATGACCAATCATTATTCAAGCTGAAGCACTAGGAAATTAGACTTCCTGTTTAAGTCCTGCAAAGGTGGAATGCTCAGGAAAAATGATTGCTCATTCTAATATTTTTGTTTCATCACGATAAAATCTATATAAGCAATACAATTATTACATTGTATGAAGCATTAATGTCTATGTTATATATACTAGCGTTGGGAAAAACTTCAATGTTTTGTGAATGCTTCACGAATTGTTAGTTCTTTAAAATGAACCCTTCGAAGTGAACCCTTCAATTGAAGTCGAATTCGCGAAAAAATAAGATTTGGATTGATCCGCCTGTTTAGCGTTGGGAAAAACTTCAAAGTTTTGTGAACGCTTCAGGAACTGCTAGTTCTTTGAAATGAACCTGTCGCGGTGAACACTTCAATTGTAGTCGAACTCGTCAAAAGATAGTACTAGTCGGCAGAGATCCCAAATCGAAAAGTGCTAGCAAATCAACAAAAATTCCTCTCCGAAAAAAAGCACTAGTCGGTAGAGATTTGAAATCGAAAAGTACTAGCAAATCAACAAAAAATCCTCCCCCCAAAAAGTGCTAGCAAATCGACAAAATTTACCCTCCGAAAAAAAAGCATTAGTCGGTAGAGATTTGAAATCGAAAAGTACTAGCAAATCGACAAAAAATCCTCCCCCAAAAAGTGCTAGCAAATCAACAAAATTTACTAAAAACGGAATTGCAGGTCGGAATCGACGAGACCACTTTGGGAATCGTCCTATAGACAAAAAGCACAGAAATCATAAGCAACTGTCACGGATACGTGCGAGGGAACGGAAAACTAAAAAGATACTTCATTGCTTCATTCATTCTTCGAACTAAAATCGAAGGAAGAAGAGAATGAACAATTGAACTGTGGATGATGCAATATTTCAGTCTTTCGAACGAATGAAAAATTGAAGTTCGAAGTAGATGCCATAGATCGTTCAATCGGAAGTACCAACTTCAATTGAAGTATTTGTTCAATGAAAAATGAATGAAGTTGGGACTGCTGTCAAAAGAAGCACTTCTTTGAAACAGTTCTTTCAAAACTGTCACAACGCTAATATATACCTATATTTACTAATGTCAGGATTTTGCCAATTTTTCAGGGTTATTTGATACAGAGAATGAAGAATGGTACAGAGGCTATTACCGAGTAGCAGCTAGAAATGCATTGGCCATGGTGAAAGAAGCTCTGCCATCTGATCAAGACAGCTCCAAGTATTTGAAGAAGTTCAGTGAATTTGTTGGCGATGGGACATTCTTCACCAAAATGGTATCGCTGGTTTCCCCCCAGGAACCATTGGCAGTCTTCTGTCATGGGGATTGCTGGACCAATAACATTCTGTTCAAGTATTCCGAAGAAGGAGACATTATTGAGGTAATTTTTTTTTTTTTACATAATCATGAAAATGTTCAATGAAACGAATTAGATGACTTGTGTCCGAAATTTTGACAAAATGCATGCAATTCAATTTGCATTTTTTTAATAACAAATATAGCAATAACACTTGCCTAGCGATCAACAAAATAAACAATATACATAGAAGTTGAGCCTTTGATAGGACACCGTTTTTATGAAATGAGTATAAATAAATTATAATAATGGCAAATATGCCAATAATAATAATTGTTAATTGTTAATAATTATTAACGATAATTTCGAAAATTGGAATCAAAGAGTGAAAGTGTGGAAATTAGCGCCTGCAACTCTTATCAAATAAAATAAATAATACCTGTTTAATTTATTGCTCGTCATTCTGCTGTGCCAAATATTCATCCACAACATTTGCCGCATTAGAACGGGCCATTTTTACGACTCGTTCTTGTGCTTAATAGCTTGTTTCCTCCCTCCTACAAGATGGGTCTCTTCAAGACTTAGATCCACTCCTTCCTCTTCTTAATAATACCCCCCCACACACAGCATCTCCAAGGATGACTGTGTGGAGCTTGGAGTAAGAATATATGGAAAGGTACCTTTGCGAAAAGTGTAGTCAGGTCGGTTGACTTTATACTGACTCGATAGAAAGAGACAAAAATATGTTAAAGAAAGTTGGATGGCCTATTAGTTGCCGCCCACATGGAATTCGGACATTTTCAATAAACATATTTGAACACATTAAACAAAACAATATCAATACACCATTAAAATGATTTATAAAGTCAAAATATCACAAACACTTTTAACAGAATGTTTGCGTAAATAATGATGGAAGCTTTTTGTTGATTTTATGTCTTTATATCATTAAAAAATGTGAAAATTCTAAAGTTGGGTCAAAAATATTTAAAATTGATGAAATACCTCTGAAAAGTGATGTTTTATAATCTTTGTTTAGTCTTATTTGAAAATGTACGCATAGCACATATCACAATCATGTTGGATTTATTTTTATAAGCACTGCAAGTTTTTTAATCAACACAAATATAGGAAATAACCTCAAAATTCGTTAACGTAAGTTATACGACTCGATGATGCGAAGTTAGCGCGGACGGAGAACATTCTCACATACTTAGAAGTGTTGCAATATTATGCGAAGACTTTTCTTGTCTCTTTCTCTCTGATGGTATACAACGTAAAAACCCGGAGAAAGTGATTTATCGGAAATTCGTATTGGTCGGGTAAAAATATTTAGCTCTCTCTCCATGTATATTCTATTCCAAAGTATGGAGTTAGTATTAAAAAAAATACATTGATCAGCAAATGTATGCACAAAAAGTTGAAGCCATTTTAAAGTTGGGCCAGTATAAATAATATTTTGTATCGAGATCTTGTAGTGAAAATTATCACTCATTAATAAAAACCCAGAGCCATTAAGTTGTGATATATGATTATGTAAAATTCCCCAGGTATGTCTTGTGGACTTCCAACTGGTACGTTATGGCTCCCCCGCCCTTGACCTGGCCAACCTGATCTATTGTTGCACCTCTAGAGACCAGAGGACGGAGCACCTCGTGTCTCTGCTGAGCACCTACCACGAAACCCTCTACTCCAGACTGGTGGAACTCACCCCGGAAGATCACCAGATCACCAGTCTGATGGATAGAGATAAACTATGGGAAATGTTAGTAACAGATTGCCTTAAATATCAACAATAAATATTATACATCACTTTATCTTTTCACATATATAATGTTTCAATACTACAAATCATGGTGTTACTGCCAAAAGCTGGTAACTATTAAAAACTCGTTTTGAGTAAACATTATTTTAAAATCAGGGTTACGGTGAGGTTAGGTTATGTTCATATTTAATTTTGTAAATACTATTATAGTATACTTTCTTAGACAAAAATTATAATTAGCTAATTTATCTTTAGAATCATATGCAAAAACCGATTTTAAGTCAAAGCTCACTCACTTACAAGCTTTTGGCTGTTACTGTTTTACTTGTTTAGTATCAACGCAACTAGAATAAACCATGTTTTGGCTGAAAAGAAGCATGGAATTTGGTTTGTTCATTGAACCATATTAAATCTGTAAGTACACTTACAATCCTTTAGCTGTACAACTTTTAACACATAGCGATTAATAGAACAAGAGAATGATGGTAAGTGATGTTACAAAATTTTAACTGTAATTAAACGTTGAGTTTGACTTGTGCATTGAATATCTTACAATTTTTTTTTGTCTAATGATGAAATATTAAGTAATGAGATTTTACCACAAATATAAAAACACTAAAAACCCACTTTAACGAAATAGGAGGGGCCCCAAACTTATTCCGGAAGTAGATTTACATATACAACCACTAAAATCATTACTTACTCCAAATACGTAAAATGTAGAGATACCAGCTTTTGGCAGAAACTGCACGAAATATGGTTACAGTTTAGAAGTTAATTATTGTTAAACTAACTTGACTTACCTAAAAAAATGTTGGTTCCCATTTCAAATATAGAATAATGTCTGCTAAAATAAATTATAGGTAGGTACTTTATTAGGTAGGTAGGGATTTGTAAAGATTATTTTTTTAAATTTGAAAATTTCTATTAACATCAGTTACAAATTTGAAAAGTTCACACTCGTACAAACGCATATACTCACTAAACAAATTATTTATAAGAAAAAATAATAATGGCGTTATTTTGCAGGATAAATGAAGAGTTCCACCGATGTGGAAAGTTTGGGCTTGGATTGGCCCTGGATATGATCCCCATTTCTACCTGTGATAGCGATCAAGCACCGGACTTGTATCAGGAAAAGGTAAAAAAAATAAAAATATATGTAAAGACTAAATAGAGATATCAATGTTTAATGGGCATATTCTTTATGAGTCATAAACGATATTTTAAAACAAGCACATAAATACATACATGTATTATTTGCTATGCAATTTGGTAAGCAGCAAATAGGTATGGAAATCTATATTTCGGTTTGTGAAATGCTTTCACTACCATTTCAAATCTATATTTTTTTCTGAGGGAATGATTGCTCCAAGATTGTTGATCTATAATTTTTAAAATTGAATGTTTTCATCAAAATTCCTAATCTATACTTTTGTTTACGGAATGCTTTCATACAAATTCCTTCCAAACCTATGTTTTAATGAAAAAATGTTGGCAATGACCACCCCTTATTAGAAAATACAGATTTAAACAAATTTTCCAAAGAGAACTTTTGAAATGGTTTCTATAAAATATCATATTTGGGAGTATTTTAACAGCCTCCATGGTCAAGTGGTAAGAAGCTCGACTACGAATCCAAAGGTCGCGGGTTCAAACCCGGCGTGCGCCAATAACTTTTATTTAATTAATTTGTGTCATAACACATTTAATTCATATAAAAAAAATTAAAAAAGTATATTTGCGGCAGGTTCCAGAGTGGTAGATACTCGAAGTATCGCCCTGGTGAAAGACCACCATCAGAATTGAAACGTTGCTTGAAATGGATTTAACCATGTTTGGTGACCAGATCTGAATGGCCAGGTACTTCCCAACCTTCCTCTTCCCAATCTCCTTCTTCTCCCCACTACCTTCAGCCTGTCAACATACCCTATTTGGGGATGCCATAGTATCACTGGCTCTAGACGTTTGGGAGCAGTTGAGACTCTTGTGCGGTATTCATATAAAAAAAAGAAGAAAAAAGTAGACTCGATAGGTAAACTGGCAGTATACTAATTTGTTTTGAATAATCCGTGTACTTTTAATAAGAGATACATTGTTCTTTCTACAGGATACCGATACTTCGAGCATTGCTGAAGAAAATACCCCGGTGTGGACATCCAATGAATTGTGCCGCCAAAAGATGGCAGACCTTGTCCAGGAACTAGTCGATAATGGAGCTTTGTAAAAACTAATTCAATTCACCATACGCAAAATTTATTTATGAGATTATATTTTTAGTAGATTTATTAAAATGAAATGTTATTTATGCATAGTTTCACGACAAAATGAAGTGTGATCAAATGTTAATTTAACTCGAAATAAAATGTTTAGAACTCAATACACGTATTTTACATATTTACAATAACATAAGTAAAAACTTACGGCAGGGGTGAAGTTGTAACAAAAGGTAAATTGATATACTATAAAAATAAATTACTGCGTTCTTTTTTTTTGGGAATGGGCGACATTTTGAAAGAATCAGAGATGGTAATAAAATTATAAGTTCATAGGTAAAGTTTTAGGTAGCTCGTTGGGCTGCAGGAGGATATTATTGTGATTTGATTTCATGTGGCGCATAAGGTCGGCAGTTTCTGTGAAGCTAGCCAAACAAATGAAGCATTCGTAGGATAAAACATCTGAAATATAAGAAGATGTTAAATTATCAAAAATGCAGTCAACATACGTCGACATTCTAAGAATCTAAAAGGTTGACACATCCTAAGACTTAAAATCAAAATATTCATTTATTATCATGAGAATAAAATATAATGGTGATAAGGAACTTACTCTTATGAGTGCTTAGATGTCGTTTTAATTTAGTGGTACTGGGGAATTGTTTGCTGCATGTTTTGCAGGCATGGGGCAGGGGCGCCGTACCGTGTTTGGTTATCATGTGCTCTCGCCTTGCGCTGGCGTTACTGTAGCTATAAAAGTAAAATCGGTATTCTAAGTAAACATCGTGACATCTCCCACACTGGTAGGCAGAGAGCATGAAATGCCACACTACTCTGCACAAACTACTTGCTTTGCTCATATTCACAAATTATCTCATACATATTCTTATTTAAAATATATATATATATATATATATATATGTATTTTAAGGGTCCCAACAGTCCGGAGACAGTGGGACTGTGGCATCCCCAATTGGGGGGTGTTTTGAGGCTGATGGGAGTGAGGAGGAACAGGAAGGTGGAGAAGTACCTGGCTCTTCAAATCTGGTCACCAAACACGGCTAAAGTTATTTCAAGCAAAGTTTCGATTCTGAATGGTGGCCTTTCACCAGGAAAATACTGAGAGTATCTACCACTCTGGAACGTGCCACCAAATCTCGAGATGACGCAACTGGCAATGTCTTTTTGAGATATCTCCGACTATTCTTTCATCCACTTGGAGGCCTCCGTGGTCGAGTGGTTAAGATCCTTGACAGCGAATCGCGGGTTTAAATTCCAGCATGCACAAATAAAAGAAAGATCACCATTCAGAATCGAAACGTTGCTTGAAATGACCAGATCTGAATAGTCAGGTTCTTCTTAACCTGCCTCTCTCCAATCTCCCTCCCCTACCTACCACCTTCAGCCTCACAACATATCCTATTTGGGGATGCCAGAGTCTCACAAGATTCAGACGTTTGAGAGCAGCTGGGACTTTTGTGCAGTATTCACATAAAAAAAATTAGGCCAATTTTCTCTTAACATTTCTATAACGGTCCAAATCATCTAACAGTGGTTTTCTTAAGCTTGTTTATTACGCTTACATCAGCCATCATCCCATTCCGATCTTCTCAATAGCAAAACGGCTGTACAACACATGCCAGTAAATTATTTGACTAACCTTTTGGAACACATCATACAGTCTAATTTAACTTTGCTATTACTGTCACTATGGACGAATTTCTTGTGACTCCATAATGATTTGTAACTGTTCAACCTAGAAAAGGAAATCAAGAAGTTGTGAACATTATTGAAGAGAACTACACCAGGAAGTCTCGAAGGGTATAATCATGCACAGAAAATAAAAGCATACATTTTACCACATGTATCACAGGGATATGTTTTAGAAAGGCTTGAAGAGGTGCGTTCAGTTAAACACTTATGCTTGTTCAGGTCTGTTAGAACTTTCCCACATCGCTCACACTGTTTCTTTACTCCTTTCAACTTAACGAATGGGCAAACTAAAACATGTTTATTCAATTGTTTGAACAGCTTCCCACACGAGGAGCAAACCCCAGAAGTCTCTCTCAAATTTGTTGACATCTTTGCAGAAGCTTTAGTAGATATTGGGCTGCTCACCGGCGCTCTTGGGGTCCCCAATTCATTCATGAAAAGATTGGTGAGTTTGCTAAAATGCTGGCTTTTATGCTTCTTGAAGTTATCCATCTTGGAGAATACCTCCCGACACACTTTTCCATAGTGGTTTGCTATATTATCGACAGACCTACTTCTCAGTAAACTTCCTGTGCTTCCATAATCTGAGGCAGTGACTATGCGCGGTGAAAACTGCTGACTAGGAAATTTATTATAATCTTTATTAGCAAAGTTTCTTCTCCTATTACCATTTACTTTGTCAAAGTCTTTATTACTAGCAACTGTTTTATCTGATCTTGCTGTTATTTTATTAGCACTTTGGAGAGATTTGATTGATTCAGCACGATTTTTCTTTTTGCAAGGATTTTGACAGGTGTTTGAAGTTATAGTAGGCACTTCCTTGGTGGCTGAAGAATTGCAAGCATTAGTGATAGTCAAAATGCTGGCAGATTTCATTTTTTTATTGGAAAAGATACACTGTCGTTTAAAATTACACGCCGATATCAGTTCCGCTAAGCAGTTCCTGCAAATCATTTCTTCTTGGGTGGTCTGAAAAAAAGTACCCACAATCTTCAATATCGTGTCAACATGATATGATATTCTTAAATCAGGCATCTTCCCGTAAATGCTTCAAATTATAATCATTATTATTATTGTAACTAAATACATACCACTATATTCGCAAGATACGAGAATTCTTCGGAAACATCATCTAAAATTGGCAGAAGGTCCTTTTTTTTAATCATACTACCACAAGCCACGCATGATTTTTTATTGGTTTTTGTGGTGGCTAATAATTTGGAACCTGAAAAATAAATCACCATCCAGTCAAAGGCAAAATAAAACCACAACAGAGAAGTCATCAAAGTCTAATGGCAAATATTTACTGACTTAGAATGGACGATGTTGTATTCAGCACTGACTGGTCACCCATGTTGATTTAAATAATTTTATAGAAAACTTGAGATTTACAAATTTGAAGTGACAGTAAAAAATATAAACAAACGAAAGCTTTGTACCGGTGACTTGTCGGTCGCTGGAACCGTAGATATTTTTTCTCCGTGGAGCGGGCTATTTGGAACCGGCTCCTACTTTAATAAATAAAATAAATAATTAAATGCAAATGTTTGGGAGTAACCGGTAATTTTTTCTTTGGAATATCATGACGAAACAAACCCGGTTTCGCTATTTTTTTTCTAGAATTACTCTGGCAACCCGCCCTCCATGAAATAAAAATATTTAGAGGAACCAGTTATTTTTTAACTATCAAGCCACCGCCACCGGGAATGAGTTCCAAAAGTAGCTGGATAAATTAGCGGTTTCAAGTAACTAAATAATTTTTAACGCTCTATCTAGAGGTTTTTAACATTATACCAAATTCAATATTGTTAAAAGAAGTATTGGTGTATAATATTGCACTATATTCACGCCGATCAGGGGCAAAATGATATAAAATATATAATAAAACAATATTATGCAGACATTTTTTTGTATACTTATTTTTGATCACATACAACAATATAAAAAAATAAGGTTTTTTAATAATTTGTACGGTAATTTTTAGCCCACTCTGCTAGAGATGTTCCTATGATAATATGACAAACGGATCTGTTTTTTTTTTCATTGACAAAAAGACGGAAGGTCCATTTATTTAAACCTTGAAGTAACAATATAAGGAGAAAGAGCTAATTCTTTTTACCCAACCTATACAGATTTGGGATAAATCACTTTCTCCGGGTTTTTACGTCGTACACCATGAGAAAGAAAGAGACAACAAATTTTCCCGAATTATCACACCGCTTTAAAGTATTGTTAGAATGATGTTTGTGTCCCGCGTCTCCTTTGACTCCACCCATACGTTTTGATAAGCGAAATAAATAAACATAACCCAACCGTTTATTCGATTACATGTTTTTTTAACAATACTCTGAAAAAGTGGTTATACGAATAAACAAAAACATTATGTCGACAAGTACTATGAATGGATGTATAAATACCCTAGCCCTAGTCCTAGCCACGCCCAGGTCTAGCCGAGTCCGGAAAACCTCGTAAAAACTGACTACAGCTCTCTCTCTTGTATATTATTGTTCTGAGATTTGAACCATATAATATGTATATATATAAAGAAAAAAAAAATTACAGGCAGTAGGGATGATCACATCAATAAGGAAAAAATCTTTCAAGAATCAATAGGATTTCACTTCTGAATTTCTCCTCACTGACGTAGAGTATGTTGATATCAGAAGAGATTTAGTTCAGGAGCAATATACTTGTCTAAAACTATTGGTAGGTTGGTCTAACAGGCAGAAAGATAGAATAATCTATGATTACGCTGTCTTAGATAGTCATCAAGGACACAGAGACATACGAGTAAGCTCTCCAAAATAGCAGGGTTTTCAATACAGTGAGTAGTGGTCTGAAAAAGTAGGTGACGGCTTACCCCTCCCTTCTGAACTGCAAGGAGTGAAGTCCGAGCATGCCCAGGAGAAAGTTTGATGGGTAGAGTCATGGATAGTGGCCACACTTCCCCAAGTAGAGAAATCTCAGAATGCCTCAGGCAGATTTGGACTACTGAAAAAGGTGCGTGAAAGAATGGCAACTGCGATAGGATTAAGTCTACAATGACTTATGGACTTTCTCGTTCCTGCCAGTTAAAAGCAGAATGGAATGGGGCCTTCATTCAACTGGATCATTTTATGACGCAGACGTTACCTCCCGCATAGTCTCTCTGTCTCCTCACCAAAACTGTGCTTGTTGTGACCATGACCAATCGGCTGAGTACATTCTGTGGCACTGTGAGCTGATGATGGATGCAAGTAAGGATGTTCGACATTCCTGTCCCGGTTATTTTTTACCGATGAACCTTCCCGCCACCGGGAATCAGTTCCAAAAGTAACTGGATAAATAACCAGTTCCTAGTCAGTCTCCGGTAACTGGCACCGAAGTGACACCCCATTTCAGACATCAACCATCCCCACAAGCCAGTAGCCACTCGAATCGTACGTAAGCCACTATCATCAACTCACCAAATTTATTTCAACGTAGGAACTTCAGCTATCTCATATTCTCACGCATACAAGCAAAATTTCCTATAACTGGTGAATTTTTTTTTACCTTTTCGTGCATAAATCACGAAAATTGGACAAGTGTCATAATCGATTTTTATTTTAAAAGAATCATAAAGGATAAAATATATAATCCAACAATAATCAAAGTACAAAGTTAAACAAATAACTTACACATTTTGTCGTTATCAAAATTAATAATTTATTTTCAAGACATGTTTCATAAAAAATAATCTTTCTACTTCGCTTTTTTTTTTCTTCCTTTTAACTGGTTAACCTTTATCTTGCATTTCAACAACTTATATTACTTCTCTATTCTTCTTCTTATTTTTTTTAGGTTTCAAATGTTCAGGTTCATTCTCAGTTGGGGTTTCCGCTTTCCTCTTCTTCTGTTTGAATTCTTCCGGAATTGGTACATCAGTTTTTTCTTCTTGTCGGTTCTTTTTTTTATTTTTCTTTGAAGTTTTATCCTCCATTTCGTTGATGCTCACTTCTTCAGAAGTCCGAAGAGCTTCCTTTGATTGAAGTGTGATCGCTTCACTATCCTTGCCATCCTCGCACACTTTTATTTGCTTATTTTTCTTGGACTTTTTGGCTACAATAATCTCGTCTTCTCCAATTTCAATCACAGAGGCGCTTGCTATAGAGTTGTTCTCATCAGATGGTGCACATTTCGTTTTCTTTACCTTCTTTGATTTTTTGGAGATAGCTTCAACAATCTCAGAAGCGAAGGCGGACTGATTCATATTTTGACTGATGGAAACTTCTTCTGGTTGTAATGGTTCGGGAGATGCGTCGGCAGATGGTTTTTTCTTTTTCTTCTTGGTGACAATCTGACTATTATCATTATCTTCGACTAATTCTGTTGCTTTAGTGGAGTTTTTCTGTTTATTGGGATCCTCGTCAGGCTTGGACGCTTTAGTAAAGCCAATATATGTATTTGGTGGAACAACGGGATTGGATGCTTTACTGAACGATATGTATTTACTAGATTCTACGACTTGGTCGGTAGCTTGACTGAAGCCTTTAAAGTTATTTGTACCTCTATCAACAGAGTTGTATGGTGTGTAAGCATGGTCATGCATTCCATTTCCAGTACTAGCGTCGGCGGAAGTTGTCTCAGTTTGAGAAGAAAATCCTTTGAATGCTACACAACTCTCATCATCGTCTGATAGGTTTGGTTTACTTTCGGCAATATTATTTACTATTTGTGAAGCTTCATTTCCTAATCTTTTACCGAGTTTTGATTGGAAGTAATCTTTCATGCAGCCACCAACAATTAATTTAGTATCTTCATTTTTGTCTTCTGTCACAGGATCATCAACTTGAACCTTTTTTTCTTCCACGTGATTTAGAGTCTTCTTGCCAAATATATTGGCCAGATCTTTATTGCTGTATCTAGTTATATCTTTCCCTCTAGTAAATTTTTTGTAGTGAAGACGGGAAGATGATTTTTTAGACTTCTCTTCTAAAGATGACTCGCTGTGTAATTTTGACTTATCGACAGTGCCTGGAAAAAAAGAAAATCAGTTACTAGTACTTTCATAACAATAATTTTCTCAGTGAAAATACGAATATCCAAAAATAAGTTTGTGTGTTAAGCATATTCAAACTTCACACTATTAGGCCCTTCGCACATGGAGCAACTAAATAAAACATTACATTTGTTCAGGAGGTTGAAAATACCCTAGTAATTATGATAATACGCTTTTACACATTTTTGAATGCAATATGACACCGTGCAGTGCGAAATTTTAACTTTTCGTTTAAAAAGAAAGGCAAACATTCCCGGGGTTACGAATAACCTGACAATATTTGGAAAAAAACTCCTACTACCATCAAGGTCGTAGGAGTTTTCATTAGATAGAAATATTAGATGCTATTGCCAACGAGTTTTAGTTGAGTTTCGGTTGCCCCGTGTGTGAAGGGCCTTAGTATTATTTAAATTGGATATAATTTCATATAGGGTCTTTGACGATATTATTTTAACGTTAAATTATACATAGCAGATGAAGGGGTTTAAAAATGGAAGCATAAATATTGAACACAATTCATTGACAGATAAACTAACCTCCATGCAAATTCCGAAGTAACTCTTCAAAATTAGTTTCGTGCGAAGTCCACTGATCGTTCTTGTCTGCGAATCCGACACCACCATTGTCGTCTTTGAAGCGTACTTTCACATTGTCCACTTTGCCGTCTTCGTTTAGGCCGAGCCCTTTGCCGGGAGTCCAACCCATTTTCTGCATCAGTTTTGAGCCGAACTTATCAGGGTCGTCGCTCCAGTTGTTCTTTCCTCTTAAATTAAGGGATCTCTTTTTTCTACGAGGCTCTGCCAGCATCGCCATCGCGCTTATTCTAGTAAAACGACCGACTTATAATACAAACATAACCTACAACCTGCACGCGCTGTCACAATACAACGACACGCGGCGGAGTGAGATAATTCAGATAACGTCACATCGGTGAGGGGAAGGTGAAGGTCTACCACTGGCCACTGGGGAAGACAAAAGGCTACTGAAGCTAGTAACAAGTAACACTGCAAACTGCAAACTTCGCAGTGATCGCAGTACACAACTGTCAAAATTTGCTATTCCGTAGTCATGTGCTAGCATGGTTTTCTGTCTTAAAATGTTTTCGATTTAATTATTGAGGGGTTATTTGATGTTGTTTTCAGTTGAAACTTTTATTTTTTAACAAACACAATGCCGGCCGATCAAATTCAATATTCTGAAAAATATGTTGACGACCATTATGAATACAGGTAATAAATAGTTTGTATCTTTTCTCGGTGAATGTTTTGTTTTTTTAACTAAATATTGTGACAATATTGTTATTATATAGCGAGATATTGTATGATCACACTATTAACTCAATGTTGTGGTAAATTATGTTGGGTTTTTGTAGTTTTTGTTAGATGTTGTTTCATTGCAAGTGTTGTTTTTAGGCATGTTATCCTGCCTGCGGACCTAGCTCGTAATGTTCCCAAATCTCACTTGATGACAGAGACGGAATGGAGGAATGTGGGAGTCCAGCAGAGTCCCGACTGGGTACATTACATGATGCATTCCCCTGAACCCCACGTCCTGCTCTTCCGGAGACCGAGAACTGATATACCTCACGCGGCAACCACAAACGGACACGGAGACTCAATATCATTGTAATAAATCAACGCCGGATAGTATGCTTTCATGTTTGAATTTTGTAATCGAAATATTTGATAAAAGCACCGATATGATTAACGTAGAAAAATACCCAGTTCATTTTATTTGGGTTAAATCTTCTATTTTACAGATCTTTGCTTATATTAAATGGAAATACTAAATTCTAACTGATCTTCGAGCAGTCTGATCATATAGTTTTGATAATGTCACTTTTAAAGGCTTTTTGCTTAGTTTCATAATTTTTAAAATATATTTTTCTGTTATATTATTATTCTAACTGTAGTGATATTATAATACCTTATTTTTGAGAAACTTTTCAGATAAACATTCCTTTGGTCTGCGAGTGAATAATTCACAGTTGTATTTAAATTGTAAATTAAGTGATTTTGCTTAATTTGAACTGAAAATCGAGCAAAGCTTTTTAAATCTATGTAAATGTCTAATTTTAACATTTTATAATCATTATCATTTTATGCAGCAGTGCTGAAAGACTTAAAGAGGAATCTACACATACTAAATATATCATCACTAAATATATCTTTTCTTTTATTGTTCAATTCAATCACAGTAATGTTTGTTTTTTTTTTTACTTTTAAAAGAACATTCTATTGTACTTTATCATAATTTGTACTAAACTTATGTCTTTCCAATGTTTGTTATTTATCTAAATTTAAGCATTGTTTATTTTTATTCTCAAATTAAAATTTATGCTAAGTTGTTAGTATTAGAAAAGCAAAAATGTACTATGTACGCTGCTGCTAAAAGTTGTACTAGAAAACTTCGGTTTAATGTTTTAAGTCAATATTCATTCCGTAACAAATTGATAGTGAGATATTTATTGATTCCGCCATCCCGGTTGAATTCTCTGGAAATACCTTTTGTACTTACGTTAAAAATAACTTAATAGTTATTTGTTTTCAGCTCCATAGTCAATAGAATCTTTACATCACCATATTTTTAGTAAAAAACTTACATTGTTACAAACCTTTCACATTCAGCCATCTGTTTTGTTAAAAACAAAGTTTAATTGAACATTGATTCAATGGCGTTGAAAAATGTTTGCATCCTAGACATCTACATTGATGTACCAATTATTAAACTGATGCACAGTTGGTATTTTTATATGCATAAAGTGTATTTTTAAATAGCACATTACATTGCTGTGCAATCTGATCTCTTTCATCAAATTGACACTGGAAAAAATTGCTGTAATTTTGTAAACAAATATTTTTTGATGTTTAAATGATCTTTTTTCTAAATTTAGTATGTTAATGCGAGTTTGATCAAAATGAGGTGTGAGTTTGTTAAATGTATGTCTGGAAAATATCTACATATTTGTACTTGGGTGTTTATTTATATAAATTTATATAATACGTTACATTGAAATAAAACATAAGTTAAATGAATTCATTATTTTATTTCATATTCAATACATTTTATGTACATGTTGTGTGAACACAATATGATAAGAACCATGCATGTACTTTGGTGATAATAATGGATTTAGTATGTACAAACGTAACAACAGTGCAATCAATATACCTTGAAGGGCAAATGAACACAGCTCGACCAAGCATAGATATGTATATTTACTGATGAACCTACTAAACACCTTTGTGCCAATGCGTTAAATAATTGAATATGAGGTCATCTAACTACGTAGTTCACTAAGTAATGTTAACAATGGGGAATAGTACATGGAGGATATTGCAGCACATTGCGCGGGATATGACTCTTGATATGAAATATTTCTTCTTGATATGATTACTTCACAAATGATCTCTAGTTCTTACTACTTTGGTTATGAGTTATTAGTTATTAACTTTGTAACTTGTAACCCACATTTAACCATCATTTAACAGATACTTGATTCGTTAGTTTTTATCTTATTAAAGTCGTAAGTAGTAATTCAAAACTCGCCCGTGCGAGTCACCAATTTAAATCTAATTGTTAAAGTTGGTCATTAAAATTAAAGTTTTGTATAAAAGTGGGTTAGTCAAAATACCGTTGTCCTGGGAAAGATGTCACCTTGTTAAGTTAATAATGTAACTACTAAATGATTAACAATATCATATGATTGAATATCTGTAACAACACTGTCTTCATTCTACTAAAAAACATGCCTACTCATAAATTATTTTCTAATGACGAGACTGATTATGTTTGATACAGACTGAGTCGATTATTTCAGTAAATATTATATAAAAAAGTTTATGATAATTGCCTTAACGCTACAAGTTTTATATATTATTATAAGAATGTAAAACAACTTCGTATAATTTCGTTAAGTTAGTTCCGTGGGAATAACTCTGCCCAATCACGGGCGGGGTTTTTCAAAAGCAGATAGAAAATTAAAAATAAGGTGAAAAATTTAGTTTCGTAACAAGAGTAGAAATGTACAAATATTGAGGATATATTATTTATGCAGCTACTACACAGTAATACTATGAATATATTTAGTTTCTGCTTGATACCCCGGGTGATAAATATATTCTGATTGATCTGCAGCAAGCACCAATTCGCATTGAAGAAGAATCTACTTGGGGATAGATTTGCCGTTGGTGTAGTGCGGTGGCACGTTGGCGTTGGCTCCTTCCTCCGTCATCACGGATACAAACTCTTCCACGGCTCTGCCCAGGTCATCTGCAACCAATACACACGCGACACGTTAATAACGCTATCTAAAAATATTCTAACTCGTCACTTTATGCCCAAACTCCCTCTCCTTACTGTGTTTATGGGCATTTTCAGAGAATGATGGTAAAAAGTGAAAATGTGAATATGTAATTATTTCACATGCCGAGATCCCAATAAATACTACACATCAAATTGATATTATCATGTTATTTTTTTTTGTAAATATCTCCCATATTTACATTCAGTATTTTGCATCATGTTTCAAGTCACCATGTTATACAGTTAAGTTAAATCTAATTATGTAAACACAAGAATATATTATAAAATAGTTTTTTTTTTACCTTATGGAATCCTTCCAGTAGCTTAGGAATTCAAATCAAATAATTAATATTGTGTTAAGCAAAGCATAAGTGAATTGATGGTTAGGTGAAGAAATATTTACTTGTAAAACATGCATTTGATCATATTGGACTGAAAAAATAATCATAAATGAGTCTACATCAGTCATGTCTCAATTAGTGAAGAGTTCTGTTCCAATATTTACAAAACCTGACAATAATAGCTCAATTGCCTATTTGAGGTTATGTTAAAAAGGTTTCCTTAAAGCTATGATAATGTAAAGGATATCCTTAATGCATTGTTTATTTGATGTCGAAAGGGTATATAAGATGCAATATGCTTTGTATACCAATAAATTGCTTTTTTAAATCTGAGGTTACATACTAGACTGACTTTTTACTGGATTGTTTGTGCCAGTTTGAGGTTATGTGTAATTACCTGCGCAGTGCATGAGGGCCCCTACGGCCTGGGGCTGCGGCGGCGTGCGGGGGCGGCGGGGGCCTTTCCAGGGCGGCCTCTCTCCCTCCAGGTTCCGACCAACGACCATCTAGTAATAGTAATAAAGCCCCGAGGTGCCAGATAAGTTAATTGCCCAACCACCAATGAAGTTGTTATAAGTAATATATCACTGTGAATCCATCACTGTGTACACCATATAAGCGTGTCAATCTGAAATGCCTTGTGACAGTTTCAACACTCCCGCACCAGTAGAAAATAAATCATAAATGAATAGAAATTGTCGTACAATGATAATGATAATTTTAGTAAAACCACCAATTTCCACTGAAATTGGTGAAATATGACTTATATCGTAGTGGATTCGCGTTAACTATATTTTCAAGTGTGACAAGTAGATATGAACTGAGTTTTGTTTAACAATATACCAGGAAGTTAATAAAATAATGCTTTTTGTTTTGATTTCTTGGTCTTATAAATTATATTCTGTCCATTTAACAGCGTTCTAGTTCCGATGAGTAGGAAAGAGTTAAGGTTTTGGTGTTCTCATTCCTCTTATTTTTATAATTGAATAATGTTACCAAACACCATGTGAAAAAGCCATCAATAATAAATTAATCTACTCCGTAACCATTCCTAACCTATTTTTTCTAAATAAGGTTTGGGGTGTTTCAAACTGCGTCGCATATGATTGACGATCAAATGTGACGCGGTTTGAAACACCCCAACCTAAGTGTTGCTGTGAAAATAAGAAGTGCTTATTGGTAAACCTTAAACCTGTTATCTATACAAGCTATTGCAGCAGTATCCATAACTTTAGCGTTTAATGCTACTACTTAATATTGTCGAAATATAAGAATACTGACTTGTGATATTGTCGTGGTAGACTCCATTGTGCATCTTGGCTGGAGAGTCCGTAGCCAGTTGGGAGGCTGTCACCGCTCTGGTTTGAAGAGTTCCCGTGCGCGTCGGGGATGCCCCCTGTGCTGGCTGCTGGAATTAAAAAAAAGACAGCAAGGTTAGTTATGTACAAAATCCTCCATTCACATACCTAACCTATGAAAGAGGCTGGTTTATTAATGTCATGAGGATGACAACATGATGTTGAATATTATAGACTTAGGATATACAACACTTATCACAAGAATAAAATCCGTAAGGTGTTTATGAGGTGCTTTTTAAAGAAAAACATTTCTGAGGTTATCATCAAGAAAGTGTGTTGTGCTTTCAGGAAGAAAGTATGATCAGAATTATGCAAATATACCCTTCTAGTAAAGGAATAAATAGATAAAATATGAAACAGCAACGCAAAGAGGTGGATTATTGTCTATTTCAGTTTTTTTGTACCTTCGTTATCTCTTTTATTCTTCTGCACTCCTATTACAAAAAGCAATCTTAAGCAAATTACTTAGTTTACCTTATTATAACTTTACGTAATTAAATTGATTGAAGTTCTTTAATAAATTATCTATTCTATCTTGAAACATTATTTAGACATTGTCGTTTTGCAACTGATACATCTCCTTTATTCTTTTGCACGCTAAAACGCAAATTTTTGCAATATTAAATGATTTGAGTTATAAACCTCATCAAGTAGTTGGCGCAATCGCTGCAGTTGAGCCTCGAGCTGCCTGTTGTGATCTTCTAGGATCTGCATCCTCGCCTCCAGGCGCCCCTTATGCTGGCGGAGCAGCCTGGCTTCGGCCATCATGTCCTGGAAATCACAGCAAAGAATGTATTAAATTTGGTGTTTTTTTAATAACAAACAGATAAAAATTAATATTTGGATAACTTTTTATGGCATTGTTTTTTTTTAGTTTTTGTTTAACCGTTGGTCTGTTTCTGTAAGTTATAAGTTTAATACAAAGTGTTATATTATGTTAAAACAATTTTTACCTGATCTGGGGCTCCATGGGCGCCGCGGTTTTCATTTCCAGCGTGTTGTTCTTCGGGAGTTGATCCCGGGGTAGATTTGGCACGGAGGCGTTCATATTCCGCCTGCAGGTTGGCATTCTCCTCTTCTAGCTCTCTGTAATGCAAAGATTGATAAAATTATTAGTTGGAGATAGCGGAAGATGGCTATACCAATGCAAAATAATAAGTGAAATATATCATTTTTGGAAACTGTATTTCAGGTAGACTTTCTTTTTCACATGTATATATTGTGTTGCATTTTGTGTTCATATTTGTTTTAACCTAAGACAGCTGCCGTCATAGCATTGGTGATACTTTTTCAAGACTGTCATTGTTAGAAAAAACCCAAGGAGCTTTTCGATCCCTAATGGGAACAGAGCATTATAGCTGATTGTACAATCAACTTGTTTGATGGAAGGCAACATTACTAAGTCATAACTATATGAATAAGAAATGATATCTTGGAATATAAGTGACTCTCGTTTAATTTTTTCAGTAAATGTGTGAATTTTTATGGTTTATTGAGTTCACCTAATGACAGCTTCAAGTTCCTCCCGCTGTTCCTGGTGGATGATAGTCATGACCTGCACCGGGCTGCGCGGGGGCTCGAGGTCTCCCGCTGAGGAGTTGGGGCCGACTCCGGAAGAAGAGCCATTGAGGGACTGGCAGTAGGCTGCTATCAGCTGGTGCTCATCGTCACTGGGAATCGGGAAACTGACCGTTATTAATGATTAATGGATTCTATTAAGCACAAGTATAATTGTTATTTTCAATACAGTTAATCAAAACATTTTAAATAAGCCATAGTGTAGGTTGAAAACATTTAAACTTAACTTCAATGCTAATACAAAACATAACCTTCAGTGTGAAGTGTAACTATTCTAAACCTAACATTGAATGAAGGAGAAAAATATATACTCAAACAAAGTGTGTTTCTCAAGAAAGTGACATATCTTTTTATGAAAATCAGTGGGTACTAGGTAAGCATGTCAATCTTAACCTCTAGTGTGCCGGAAGTACCAATAGTCACCGGGCATTCATCATTATCTTTTTAGGAGTTTTTATCTTATCAAACCTGTTGTTCACATATTTAAATGAACCGTAATCGCTTGTCAACGAAATAATCAATCCATTGAGATATTTTGCATTGCGTTAAGTTCGGTACAAGTCGAGTAATACATATTTGAAGTTTGCTTACGGCAGTGCGGCTAAAATAATACGATTTTCAAAGTGACATTACCATTTGAATTTACAGGAAAACTATGTGACTTTATTTTAAGTTGAAATGAAATTTATTCAACCACACGAAAATACAATAAAATGACAAAAAAATCGTTACATTTCTTAACTAAACTTTTTTTAGTGACATGAGTTAGAAAAAAACCGATTCTACACTACAATTTAAAAAAAAATACAATATCTGAGAAGATAGCACAATTAACAAAAATATCAATTTGTAAAACACAAGTGAGTTATTACGAAATTACAGCCAGCAAGGTGTGACGGAAATTATACCTTGCTCGAATCCGGCATTCCAGGGGTTAAATCAAATTTGCATTCAATCTAGGTACACCTTTGTAATATTATGTGAAGTTTTCAAAAAGGTTTTTCTGACCGTCTGGTAAAACATAACCTTCAGTGTGAAGTAAAACTATTCTAAATTGAGTTTCAGTGTTCAACCGTAACTTTGATGTCAAATTCATTTGAAGAAAAAACTAAAATCTTACTCAAGCAGTGTTTGGCAAGAAAGTGACATGATTTTTTGACATTGCAATAAAGTAGGTAAAGTTTTCAAGATGGTATTTACCTATCTGGTGTAGAGTTAGTCCGCTGCCTCTCGCCCAGCTCAACCTGCGCCAGTCTGGAAGCGTACATCTCCAGGCGGGAGTGCATATCGTCAGTGGAGGTGGAACCCGCTGGGAACTGGCCTCCCACCGTTCCAGACATGTTGTTGTGGTGCGCCTGCAATATTATTATTTAATGTAACTAAACAATGTTGTAAAACTGAGCCTCTTTTACGAGCGAAGGACCACGCTTATATCTTTTAATCTGCGTTACCGTGATCATTCATTGCATATTTTGACAGTTGTTAACCGGGACCTGGTTACCGGTACGTAAAAATACTAGAACGAGGTAACCTTATATGGAACACTGAATATGTATACACTAAACTCAACAAATTCAATGTACGTAAGTTCTATCATATGTTCGCTGCAAAGGCAAAAGGGCTTCTGCAACACTTTGGTAAAAAATGAGTTAAATATGCAGTTTTGATCAGTTTTTTTCTGCATCGAATACACAGACCCTCGTTTTATTCTGGAGCCTTTGTGGCCCTTCAGTCAATTAAAATATATTTACCATTTGAAAGAAGGCTTGACTCAAGCGACACAAGTTTGGAACTTTTTTAGCTTTTTATCACTTCAGGTAACTCAGTGAGAGCATTGATTTACCTAAGTTGACTTTTTTTTCAAAATCTTACCAGGTAATGAAGACTTTTAAGTGCTCCGGTCTAAACTTCCCAAAATGGCGATTCAGCCTTTTTGTCTTTACAGTGACGATATGCAGAAACATCTAAATATACTGTGAATGGTCATGGTAATGTGTGTCAAAGGAAATATAAAATAGATTTTTTCAAGGTTGAAAATGAGTTTTTAAAAAAATTATCTTAAAATTACAAAATAATATTCCACTGTGTACCACACTTGAATGAAAATTAATTATTTATAAATGACTACTCACTTGAGCCTGATGATGGGGAGATGGCGCCGGAGACTCGAGAGCATCTCCCTCCAGGACTGTCTGCACGGGAAGATATCCTACGCGAGGATGCTTCTTGAAGTAGCGCGCAGACTTGAACTTGTTGCGCAGGGCGCGGGTGAAGTCACGCACATCTTCTCCCGATGTTGTCTGCGAGGAAAAACAATTATTGTATAAAACAAAAAATAGATACAGACTCTATTGGCTTGATAGTCAGATAATATTACAGAGGAAATAAGATTTTGCACATTGGGTGGCATTTTTGTTGGCTTCATTGACTTAAATGTCCTGAACGGATCCAATTCAAACTAGGATGATTTTTAAGGCGAAACATGACATGGCGCCGCCTTACTTGTCGGAATTGTGCATTCAAAGCGATACTAATACGAGACTAGTAACTCTTCGATCAGCATCTTCAACGGCCATAGGTAGATTCACAGTACCTAAAACGCAATCCCAACACCATTTTTGGAGACCGAGCTTTTGCCGTAGCAGGCCCCACAGCTTGGAATAACCTCCCTCCACATTTGCGAAAGATCGACAGCTCAACTGAGTTCAGAGCAAAACTAAAGACTCACCTTTTTAAATTATCATACCCACAATAACGTCAATTTGCTTCACTAGAGTTTTTATCACTCAGTCCGAGTGCTATACATAGCTTATATATATAATTTACTATTACTTACTCCATTACTTAACCATTATATATATTTGTTAATGTAAATATGTTAGTTGTAAGTCACTAGTTATAAGTATTAGGCATAAGGTTATATTAAGTCATAGATATTTCTGTCACGAAAACGGCGCTGTATAAATCAGCCAATTATTATTATTAAACCTTTCTTAAGAAGTTATCCGCAGACGAGTTGGGCTGACAACCAAAAGGGAACTGTCGGTTTCAGATTGACGAGAGCTGACAAAAATCGTTTAAGGGAGGCCTATGTCCAAAGCTGGACACAAGAAGGCTTATGAAGAAGGAGAAGAATGGATAAATGTATAAGGTAACTGACTACAAATAGGGACCCGCACTTTTTTTACCGTTATGGCTTGGCTAACTTAGCGCTTATGAGAAGATTTAATAGATGCACAGATATACGATTTTATGATTATCTCGCAATGAATCGATACAAATGGATGATGAAGAAATAAGTGTAAAAAGTAAATGTACTTACGGCAGTGCAATACTCCTGCATGGGATGGGTGAGCTTGTGGTTCTTGGCTTTGCGGCCACTGAAGAAACATTTCTGACACATGTCAAAGTTGAAGCATTTCAAACAGCGGTATCTGAAAAGAAAATCTGAAGTTTAGTCATATGGATTACATAGGATTGGTAGGGTTGATAGGTTAGGTTGTGATAGTTCAGGGTGAAATAAAAATGAAAGTATGAACTGCCAAACCACCTTTTTATTTGACGATTGGTTATCGGTAAAGGTACTTAATTAGAAATGATTTCACATTTGCTCCAGTCCGACCAGACAGCCTACGTGGTCGAGTGATAAGACGCTTGTGCACAAATAACTTTTATTTATAAATAAAACAGATGAATTTTGTTTGAAACCACTTTTATTTTCAATATTTTGTCGACCGGTTTTGGAAGCACCCTATCTAAGACAATATTGAAATCCAACTAAAATACATAATACTGAGTATAATAATATTTAAGTATTGGAATGGGAACGAGAAGGGGTAATTGAGAGGATTATGGGAATAACAGAGCGGCTTACTGGAAATATGTCTAGGATAGGACTATAAGATAAATTAATTTGGTTATTCAATAAGTCATAAGATAGTGATAAAATATTTAATTCATATACAAAATTAGTAACCAACTTTGAATAGCAAGGTACTTCCCAACTTTCCTCTTCCCTAACTTCTTCCCCTAGCCACTACCTTCAACCTCACAACATACCCCAATTGGGGATGCCATAGTCTCGATTTTCAAAAATTATTAAAAATTAAAAAATAGCCTCCAGCGATTGGAATTCAAGTTCTGGTTTTGATGTAAGTAATTTGACTGGTTAGTAGCCAAGTGGTCCGTAGTGTCGGGTTCTCACCGAGGTGTTGTGGGTTTAATCCTCTGCTGGCTAAGTTCTCCATCGTAGCGCAGGTAGTATGAGGAGTTAAAATATTGTCAGATTATTCGTAACCCAGGAAAGTTGTCTACCAACCTGAACCCGACGATGGGGTACTCCTTGCAGATATTGCACTTGGCCTGGTGCTTGGCGTGCTCGGCCGCCGCCAGACGGTGCAGCACGGGCAGCCACACCAGCGACTGCGGCTCTCGCTGCAGCCAGTGCAGGAAGTGCACGGCCTCGATGGTCTGCACCTCCCCCACGCTGCTGCGGTCCAGACTCTGGTCCTTGCTGCCGCCTTTGGATTCTAGAAGAAAAGGATTTGTTTTGTTGCCTTGATCAGTTTCCCAAACGTATTTAATTTACTGCCCCTTTTATAAGATACCTTTTATCACACCTCCTACCACATTCACTAACTAAGTAGGCAAAGAGGATGAAATGCCATACAACTTGGCACACACTCCTTGCTTTCACATTCATACATACTCTTCTGTTATTCTGACATTTAACATGACCCAACTCAAGAATTTGATTCACTTGATCGTGCCATGTCTTCCTCAGACATTCCTGACTTCTTCTTCCATTTTCTTTCGTGTCATATATTATTTTCACACTCCTTTCTTCGTTCATTCGCTCTACATGCCCAAACCATCTAAGCGTCCCTTTCTTGATCCTATTCATTACGCTCACATCAGCCTTGCATTCTTTTCGGGTATCCACATTTTTGACACAGTCATACATAGTTTTACCGCACATACGCCTCAGGGATCTCATTTCCGCTGAGAAATGCATACCAAACACTATTGTTACAAAAAAATTATCAAGATAAATAAAGAAAAAGGAAGAAGACAGTTTATTTCCTGTTGATTGATTTAACAGAAGTTACACATAATTGGCAGCTTATTAAGTTGTTAGAAAGTTTTCATACCTTTATCCCTGTCTAGCGTGTTGTTCCTATCCTTGGACAAGCTGGAGGCCTTCTCGAAACAGCTGCGCACGGAGGGCTCGATGTTGGAGCCCCCGAAGGCCGCCACCTCGCCCAGCTGCCGGGGCACCTGGATGCAGTCGTGCAGCAGGAGCCCTAACTTGCGCTGGTCTGCCATGCACGATGGGTCCGCGATGAGGCGGAACAGGTATCTAGAATAAACATTAAACATATTATATATACTTCCATTTAAGTTGGCTAGCTGTGTCCATCTTCAGAGCAGATATATAGGTAACATAATATCATGATCTCGTATCGTAATATTGTAATGAAGTGTAAAGAACAGTAAGTGCGAAAAACATTATTTGAAAAGTTTTTACCAATTTAAAACTTTTATAAGCCAGACAAGTGACAAATATGTCTAAAAACAAAATTATGTATTAAAGATGTGTAAAAAAACATTAGCTTACGTAAAAAAAGAATGTGGATTTTAGCAGATGTGATGTTTTTATGAGGAAAAGATGTGAAACGAGTTTATAATTCTGCATTTAAATCGGAAGAAAAAAAGACTTCTACACTGATGTTTTTTTTGGCACTTCAGAGTGATATGAAAACATTATTTAATGATTGAAAAAGGGGACTTTGTATACTGATTCGTAAGCCATTTCTTCAAGCTGTATAGAATAGCACTATTTCTAGTTGAATATTTCATTATTTTGTTGATTTATCTGATTAACATTAAAACAACAGTTTTGCTTTGCCTGTCTCACTGGGAGGAGTTCCTGTGTCAAGACAAGCGTAAGATACAAATACACTTCATAAATACTGAGAACAAATAGTAATTCATTACCTAATAACTCATCAGTAGCTCACAGACAGTTCACCTTCACAAAATGGTCAACATCTGATTCAATGATTTCACTAGCGCTGTGTCCACTCCGAAAGAACTACTTCAAAGAATTACTTATTTTGGCAACAGTTCCTACTTCCTTCATTGTTCATTGAACAAATACTTCAATTGAAGTTGGTAGTTCAATTTAGTGTTGTGACTGCTCCGTGTCAACTATTTCATTTTGCGGCAGTTCAATTTTCATTCATTTCATTGAACAAATACTTCAATGGAAGTTAGATTACAAAGAACTACTATAAGTTGGAGCAATTCAGTTGCGAAGTTGAACTTCAAAGCCTATAAATAAGTACTTTATTTCAAGTACTTCAATTGAAATTCGACTTCAAAGTAGTTTTTTGGGAGTTCTTTTCGTTTTAAAATCTCTACCGACCTGTAGTTTTTATATTGGCGAGGAACCGGTTCCAGTTCTTTTCGTTTCCATTTTTCTACCGACTAGTACTTTGGCAATTTGCTAGTTCGACTTCAATTGAAGTGTTCATTTTAAAGAACTAGCAGTTCATGAAGCACTCACAAAACATTGAAGTTTTTCCCAACGCTAGATTTCACATTAGATTAAAAATTAAACTAAACTATTGCAGAAGTTTATTATCGTTACTGTCAAAAAGAATATAGAATATTACTGCATGTAAAACACGCAACTTTTACGTTCGATATTAAAGAGGTACATAGAGTATTAATAACATAGATGCTGACCTGTATTTCTCCTCGAGATGTCCCTTGCAAAGTAGAACTAATCCCACTTTGAAACTCAGGACCCTGATCTGCCCGGTGCGCTGGCTGTCGTAGACGTTCAGCAGCCAGTTGATGGCGAGGTCCAGGCAGAGGGGCACGTTGACCAGGCTGGGGTTCTCGGCGGCGATGACCTCGTAGAGCGAAGTCAGGACGGTGATCATGTCGGGGATGTCAATCAGCTTGTCGTTCTGGGCCCGGAGGCCGTGTGCGTCGAAGGCTTCGAGGGCGGCGGGGAGTTGGAGCATGTGCACTGGAAGAAGAAAGATTTTTGATTTAAAAAATGTGCTTTGTTGTACAAGGTGTCATGAATATACGTGGAATAATTACTGAAGATATTTATGATCTCGCACCCACAATAAGGTCAGCTGAGATGCAATTTTTGGATTAATATTTGAGTAAAATTAAAGTTGCAAGTTGGAAAATTTTACACAAATATTTGGGCTTTCATTTAGTTGAAAATAGTTACTCAAAAATCACTCTGCGAAATGATTCCACTTATAAGTGTCCAACTTGATATATTTTATATTTATAAATTCTGGAAGTTGATTTAGATGGGCATTTATAGTTAATCATTTAGAGTGGAACCAAAAAGAAATTTAGAAGAATGATATGGAGAATATATATATACCAAAGCATAATTCGTCATCCTTATTAATTGTACAGTAGTGAAAAGTAGATAATAATGATTTTTTTTTAAGAAGTTATAAATTCTTAAGATTTTTTTACAGTCCAAACCTTCTCACTAACCAAATATGTGCTGAAAAGGGAGTACTTCCCACAAAATACCCATCCAACTGTCAAACAAGTGTCCTACTCACTGAGTCAAATACTACTACTGGACCTAGTAGGCTGCCAAAGATCGCTTCAACCAATTTCATGAACTCGAATGTATGAGTGACGTTACATCAAAGATTCATCAACACAGCTACACGCTTATACAATATGTAAAATAGAGATTCACTGCACGCAAATTATGCAGTTGTTTATTCCCGACCAATAACAGTATATTTCCCGTGATGCTGGCTCAAGTCGGGTGTCCATTTAGTGAATAATTAGTGTTTAGTTTAGTTGGGCAAAGTTGTGTACTCACTGCAGAGGGACTTCTGAACTGTTCGCAGTTTCATAGCAGTTCTGTAGGCGGAGAATCTGACCTCGTTCAAGTCAGCCAGGGAGTTCATTAACTCTATCATCTTGGGGTGGTCCCAGTGGGTCGTCTCCAATTCATGGCTGCGAGAGAAGAAAACAATGCAGCTTAGTTTGTTGTGTTTGCGCTAATTTGTTGTGAATTTTGTCCGAGTTAGGATAAGTTAGGTCAACTAGGAACATTAATGCAATTTCAAATGAATATTCTGGCAAATTCTAGAGCTGGATGGAAAAATCAATTAATACAATTATAGAATACTTAACGGTCTTTTATATAAATAATATTTTTTTATAAGTTTTTGCATAATATTTCATAAACTCTTTAATTTTGAACCATTTTCTTTTTTAAAATTCTGCTAGGTTATTATTTTGAGTTAATTATTGAAATAATAACAATAATCTACAACGCAAATATGAAACAGAAAAAGCCAGAAAATAAAAAGAATATCGGTTGCGCTACTCTATCCGGGAGTAACGCCTCTGCGAACTGAACTAACGGGACCTTATTAA
The DNA here is from genome assembly GCA_022651775.1 of Drusus annulatus. Lineage (NCBI taxonomy): Eukaryota > Metazoa > Arthropoda > Insecta > Trichoptera > Limnephilidae > Drusus > Drusus annulatus. The sequence goes on from JAGWCC010000632.1 coordinate 126,574, forward strand.
AACCGGCATTTTGATCGATCTTATACATATATTTATATATATATATTTTATACATATATTTTATGAAAATTATTAATATTATTTTTAAATTTCTTCCGATATATCGGAAAAACATAATGGTTTAAAGTTAAATTTGATTTAATATTATTATTACTTGTGACAGCTGCTTCGCCCATTAATGGCATTATCAAATTTTCAAAGTCCTTTCCTAAATAGATTAAAATTGAGTTCCTAATGTGATTATTCAACATTAAATTACATGAAAATTAATGCATTCATTGAATTAAAGTGGAAATATAAAATTTGCATCTTCAGCTTTTATACGAAATACCTAATATATTGGTATATATACCTAATATATCAATTAATAAATTTAATAAGGGTCGATTTAAAATGCGAATTCCTCAAAGTGTTTAGTTTCAATAACTAAAGGTATGTGTAATTGCAATTAGATAGTAATAAAAATACTTGAGTAATTAATTATGATATAATTCAAGCACATGAAAATTACTTCATAACATTTTTCAAGAGTTTTAAAAATAAGCCTCATTTGCTTTGATATTAATCTCCTTTAGCAGAAACCAAGTTATTTAGTAATTTGATTAAGTTGGATAGCAAACTTTAATTGAGTGAAGTAAAGTGTAATAAAGGCAACAGAGGAAAGCTTAATTTTTTAATTTCCATAGTCAGTGCGTTGATTACCATTTCTACTGTGAGCAAAAAGTTTAAAAATAATATAGTGAATGAAATGCCAGTAAATGACAGTCATAAATATTATGGTTTTTTCAAGCACCAATTTAACATAATTTTAATTCAGTTAAAGTTGCAGTTTAATTTCAGTTTCAGTTTTTTTTTCAATATCGTCTTAAATTTTTGTTTATATCTTTTTTTTATTTTATTTTGTTTCTTTTTTTCGTAATAAATTTGGTTGATTTAACTGGGTGATCAATAGTGAATTACATACAAAATTCGATACAACAAGTAGGGTGTTGATTATGTAGAAGTGAATTGAGAACAGTTGTTGACAAAGCTACAAGGAGAATATTTCTTACTTGATGTAGTAAGGCACTTTGTTGGGTGTGACCGCCCTTTCCCACGGGGGCTCGACGGAGCCGGCCAAGAAGCCCTGCGCCGCTGTGGCGCCCCCGTCCTTGCCAAAGTCCTCCAGCTGCTTGATGCGCTCATCCGTTGCCACCTGGAGCGTCTTGGCCCTGCGACACACAAAAACATACATTACATGATACAGTACACTTCAGACACAATAGACATTGAAGAGATAGATGATGGAAAATTTATACTAAAAAATATATATATTTGTAGAAGCCGTCAAATTTTAAGGTTAAAGCGGCACCAAGGGATTTTGTAATATCCGTATTCAAACTAAAAATTGTTTAGAAAATAGATACTGTGATCAATAATGCATACGAAAGGCATGCATTTAGATAAAAAAGACATATTTTTAAAATGCATACCATTATAAAAATCGAAATCTAAATAATCCTGGCATCTTTTTTTTTCATGAATGATGCTAAATGGGGTTCTAATATATATAAAATATGTGTCCGATATATCATAAAATTATCCTTGGTCATTAGGGCTATATAGAAAAGGAAATAGCACAAATTGTTGTAAGCATTTAAGATCAGGATACCATTGTGAACCCAAAAAATTGCTACTATTTAATTTGCAAAAGATGACAGTATAAATCACAGAAAAACTTTTTATGATAGCTTGGATATTCAGTTTTATATTTTTCAAACCAACAGGGCTGGAATTAGGTTTTTTTTAACTTTATGGACCAGACCTTTGTTTGTTTAGCGTTCTGGTTTACTCAGCCAGGTTGCTGGGGTTGCGTTTATAATTAATTGAGATCTTACGGAATAGGCAGGGGGAAGTATTGGATAAAGTATTGTCCCCAAGCAGATGGATAAACCAGGTCAACACCCTGAGGGTGAAAAATATAGCGTGTCTCAGTAATGGATGGCATTAATTCAGTGCCACACTATTCAGGAAGAAAAATAAAGCATTTGGACTTTATTGACTATATTGTATTGCGGTGGTCACTTATAGAAAAGCTGAACGTTTTAGAAAGAGGTGAACATTATTCTAAGAGCGACCGACGGGGTCCGCAGAGTAGTGATGGATCAAACACATTGGACATAAGAGTTGTATAATTATGGGTTAAATTTCTGAGTAACGCATAAATGCAACAAATCGTCACTGAAAAGGCAAAAGGGATTGAGCGACACTTTGTTAAAAAATGAGTTAAATATGCAGTTTTGATCAGTTTTCTTTTCTGGATCGAATGCTCTGACTCTCGTTTGACTTTTGTGGCGCTTCAGCCATTTAAAAAATATTTACCATTTGAGAGCAGGCTTGACTCAAGCGACACAAGTTTGGAACTTTTTTAGGTTTTTTTCGCATTAGGTAACTCAATGAGAGCATTGAGTTAACTTTTTTTTTAAAAATCCAACTAGGTACTGAAGACTTACGAATTTTATTGTAAAACAAAAAAACTTTAAGTGCTGTGGTGTAAGCTTCGCAAAATGGCGCTTCAGCCCTTTTACCTTTCCGGCATCTGAAGATGCCCGTTATAAGGTGAAACCGGTTCGGTCTTCATAAAAATAGTGGAATAAATTATTTTATTGTAAAACAAAAAAAACTTTAAAGTAGTCTGGTGTAAACTAACCAACATGGCGCCTCAACCCTTTTGCCTTTCCAGCGAAGATATTACAATTATTAAATAAAACGAAAAAAAAAGCCTTTGATATAGGGATATTGTAAAGTGAACCTCAAAATGTGGTTTAATGAAGTTTTACTGTAAATTCAAACAGTAATGTCACTTTGATTTCGATTCTTTTCAGCCGCACTGACGTACGAAAACTTCAAATATTTATTACTCAACTTGTAGCAAACTTACGCAATGCAAAATATCTCTATGGATTGATTGTTATGTCGACAAGCAATTATGGATCATTTAAATATGCAAACAACACGTTTTAAGGATAAAACCGCCTGAAAAGATGAATGCCCGGTGACTATTGGCACCTCCGACACATTATAGATAAAAAAAAAGTTGAAGTCAAACTGAACAGAGCTTGAAGTAAGAATGTAAATGGAGAAGATACTTTTGCGAAACAGTGTAGTCAGTATTGTTGACTTTAAACTGAATCCATAGAAAGAGACAAAGATATATCAAAGGATGTTATATAGCCTTATTAGTTAATAGTTACTGCCCACATGGAATTCGGACATTTTTAATAAACATATTTTTACATTTAAACAAAACAATACCAATACACCATTAGAATGATTTATAAAGTCAAAATATCGCACAAACACTAATAACAGAAGGTTTGCCTAAATGATGATGGAAGCTTTTTGTTGATTTTATGTCTTTATATCATTAAAAATGTGAAAATTCGAAAGTTTGGTTAAAAATATTTAAAACTGTTGAAATACCTCTGAAAATTGATGTTTCATAATCTTTGTTTAGTCTTATTTGAACACGCATAGCAGATATCACAATCATGATTGATTTATTTGTATAACCACTGCAAGTTTTTTAATCAACACAAATAAAGGAAATAACCTCAAAATCCCCGATGATCTAAAATTAGCGCGGACGGAGAACATTCTTACATACTAAGAAGTGCTGCAATATTGTGTGAAGACTTTTCTTGTCTCTTTCTCTCTCATTGGTATAAGACGGAAAAACCCGGAGAAAGTGATTTATCGCCAATTTGTACAGGTTGGGTAAAAATATTTAGCTCTCTCTCCATATATTTTCTTGCTCCAAGGAGCCGAGAGTAGATGTAACGTACCTTGCTGTCAGGTCGTCGACGGCCGCCACGAGGTGCGGCGCGACGTGCGCCCGCGCCCTCTGCAGCGCCGCCAGCTGGGCGGGCACGTCGCGCAGCAGCGCGCTGGGCGCTCGGGCGCAGGGGGGCGCAGCGCGGCGGCGCGCAGGGTGGCCGCCTGTGCGCGCGCCGCGTTGCCGTCGGCGGGCGGCGTCCAGCGCGTGCGCGCCAGCTCGGCGGCTTGCACGCGCGCGCAGGCCTCATCCACGGACTGTTGGAATGCGCGGATTTTCTGTGGAGACAAAAAATTACAGAAATTAATATTGATAACAAGCTTGAGTAAGAATGTTCTTACTCCGAGGTGACAAGACTTGAAAAGTTTGACCAATTCAAAAATTTTCCACTCTAAAAGATACAAATCATAATAAAAATACAACATTATTCTAACGTAGAAACTTTGTAACTGGAGCTCCTAATATGCATGTAACCAATGACGTTACATATATTATAGACACGTTGTAGGGCTCTCAAAGTGGCAAGCAATAATCACGCTAGTTGGTGTGATCGGTGTTTAAGCCGATTTAGTACTAAACGGTCACGCGTCGCTTGAGGTCGTTTCAAGCAAGTATGGAACGCGGTCCGAACTTCGGATCTGTTTCTTGTTTTATTTTATTTTATTTTATTTTATTTTATTTTATTTTGTGAGACCAACAGTTTACATACATACTAGGTAAAATATTATATAAGTAGTATTAATATGACCATTTATAGGTTTCCACTTTAGTGTTTGTATATACAGGTGAACTGATACTGTAAGTGAATCTAATTTTAAAAATTAAACAAGAAATTAAGATATAAATTAAAAGAAATACAAATCAAATAAAAAATAAAAATAAGAAACATAATTTTAAAATTTTCATATCAGTATGTTTAAAGGGTTCATACACATATATTCTATGAATGTCTATCTTTGTCATACATGACCGATATTTGAATGATGAATTTAATGGTAACGTGTGTGTTTTGCTTGCCATATTTTTTGTTAATATTCTAAGGCTATAACGTGTCTATATATATAACGTCATTGCATGTAACATAATAACATGCAATATTAATACACATTTACAGTAATTCTTTCACACGTTTACCTCACACTCCACAATGATGACCACCATATTTTATACTATTGTAGTACTTAAACAGTGTTACAGACAGTTTTAGATAATTACTGACTACTGTTAATGCCACCACGTTTATGGAGTTTTATCTTTTTATTGCCATTTGTGTTAGAAATTTTATGAAGGGTAGGTACCTTTACATAGTTAAATTTCGTAAATGAATAATTAAGACAATTTTTAAATTTTATTTTGAGATTAATAGTTGAACAAAAAATGTAAGTCGACAAATCAAGGTTTCCTAGTTAAGTGGTGTAATTTTTAATGGAAATAACCTAAAAAATAAGATGTTATGGTGGAATTGTAGAGAGGTGTGGGAGGAGGGGAATCTAATCTGTGTATATAAATAGGTATTTAAGGCAATAATATATTGGATAAGCTATCTACTGTTTTCACCCATTATATTTTAAGGTTTAAGCTGTTGAATTGAAGAGGTCGACTAAAAAATGTGATGCACATTTTATAAAGGGTTTTATTTTTTTGCAATAAATTATGTGACACGACCTTTTATTGCCAATAAATGTCCAAGTAATAAATTTATCTAGGTAATCTTTTAATATCGTACCTAAACGACATGGAAATTCCAGAGTCGGCCCGAACGTGAATTAGGTTTATTTATCAGGCCAACAGGATGTTGTTTATTATGAATACTACCAACATTTAAAAATTGACAACATTAAAATAAAAAGTTAGCTTATTTTTTTTTTACGGAAAGACAAATATTTCCGGGTTACGAAAAACCTGACAATATTTGAAAAACTCCTACTTTTTTTTACAATAACTCCACACAAGAGGCGTTGAGGGAAATAATTTCCCTCAGGACCTATGTCATCTTTGGGGATGCTGTGTGGAGGGTCTTTTTGAGAAAAAGAAGGAGTGAACTTGGGTCTTGAAGAGACCCATGTTGAAGGAGGGAAAAAACACAGAGGCCGGAAAATCGTTCCATAGCCGAGCTGTTGAACATAAGTCGTAAAAGCGACCCGTTCTCATGTATTGAATGTCAAACGTGTACAAATGTTGGGTGCGCGTTTGGCGAGTTTCCCAACTATGCACCGGTGCCAAAGGGATCAATGACGCAAGTTCCTCGGAGCATCTTTCATTGAAATACCTGTAGAACAAGGACAGCATTCCCACCCGACGTCTGTGCTCCAAAGTTTGCAATCCGTTTGTTAATATGGGAGAATCTATCAAACGGACCACCCGTTTCTGCACGGAGTCAAGGGTTTTTTTTCAGGTATTTGGGGGCTGCGGGCCCTGTACAACACGTCCAACTTCTGAGAGGCTAACTTTACTCTGGCTTCGATGGAGCCCCCGTGCATTAACTGGTCACTTAAGGTTACACCAAGCATCTCAATGGAAGGTTTGTTGGGAAGATTACTTTCCGTTGAAGGAGACTAAATTGTCATTTGGATCCCTTTTAGTCATAATCAGACATGATTGGGTCTTTGAAACATTAAATTCGACGAGATTATTCTTACCCCAAAAGGATATCCTCTCGAGGTAATCGTCAATTCTCTGTTTCAAAGCCCTACCGCCGTCATAATAAGCGGAAATGTTGCTTGTGTCATGATGGAGGACTTAGCTAGCAGAGGAATTAAACCCACGACGCTCGGGTGAGAATAAGACGCGTTTGTCCACTCAGCCACTAACCGGTCAATGTTTCCTCTTATTAGGTTTATATTCCAATAGGTTTAGAAAAGTGAAAGAAGAAAAGAATGAACAGTTCAATGTCATTATCCTAAAAAAAATGTCAATTTCACTTTCAATCAATACGACATTTGAAAAATAACAGTTCGTATCATGTACAAATGATAAGTAAGTAGCTATAGCTACCCACTTAAAAAAAAAACAATTGTTCCCAACAAAAAAACATCAAATACTAACTATTCAACACTACATAAAAATATTAGGGCTGGTGAGAAAAACTTTAATTTTGAAGACATTTATCAACATGATTTCGGAAATTTAAAGTTCTGAACAAAGGGTTTCCGGAAACCCGCTGGATGTAGATGTACCAAAGACTTGGAACAATAATATATGGAGAGAGAGCTAATTCTTTTTACCCAGCTTATACAAATTTTAGATAAATCACTTTCTCCGGGTTTTTTACGTCGTACACCATGAAAAAGAAAGAGACAGCAAAATTTCCCAAATTATCATACCGCTTTAAAGTACTGTAAGGATGTTCTTCGTGTCTCGCGTCTCCGTTGACTCCGCCCACACGTTTTCATATGCGACATATATAGACAGACATACGTCAACGATTTTTTAGGTTATAGGATATGTTTTTGTTTTAACAATACTGAAAAAGTGGTTATACGAATAAACAAAAACATTATGTCGACATGTGATATGAATAAATGTATAAATACCCTAGCCCTAGTCCTAGTCACGCCCAGGTCTAGCCGAGTTAGGAAAATCTCATAAAAACCGACTACAGCAGCGTTCCTTCTTGTATATTATTGCTCTAAGACTAAAGAGCGTAAGCTGTAACCAGTGTAAACTGTAGAGGAGTTACCTATGTAGGTACTCTTTGTAAGAAATTTTGTATCTAAGGAGGTGTCTTCATTCTGGAAGACAATTTAAGTTGGGTAAAAGTTCAGCGCACTAGCGCGGTTTAAAACAATGGAACCCTGGAATTCCCACACATTTCGACTATTCATTATTCATACACGAATGTCGGCAGCCATTTTCACTTCCTGGAATTAAATATTTAAGCGATGTTTCGCAAACAATTCTGCCGCAAAAAAAAACAAGAAGAACTTAGCAGAGACGTAGTGCGGCGAGAAGTTTTACCGGGTTTCCCGGTTTTCCAGGAGACTTTTAAGGTGACGTAAATATATCACCACTTAGATCGGAGTGAGCGAAAGTTTAAGAGCGCCGGAAGAAAAATCGCAGGCATTTTCCTAAAGTACAAATCGACATACTCTAGATTCACCGACAAAAGCAGAAGTAATTACTCAAAAAGGGTTTTATATGTATCAACCCTTGGCGCCCAAGGGAGCTCAAATACCGCTCGTGAAAACGATTTGTACATATTTGAGTGCGATAGGTCCGCGGGGAGGGTAACCCCGGTCAATAAATATTGCAATCGAGTACTACGTCTCTTTTGTGCTGCAGCGATATTTTTTGTTTAAAAAATCATTTGATAGGAAAAGGCGCCGAGGTGAAACACTCCACAAGCGACATTGATCCTTTCGACACGGGATTATACGGCTAGAAATGAGACCCCTGAGGCGCATGTGCGGTGAAAACATGTATGACCGTGTCAAAAATGCGGACATTTGGAAAGAATGCAAGGCTGATGTAAGCGTAAAGAATAGGACCAAGATCAAGTTTGAGCATGTAGAGTGAACGAACGAAGAAAGGAGTGTGAAAAGAATATATGACGCGAAGGTGAATGGAAGAAGAAGTCGGGGCGTCCAAGAAAGACATGGCACGATCAAATTAATAAAAAATATCAAGCATACCTACAATGTATTATGGCAGATATTTTTCTATATTCCATATATATAAATTTTTTCTTTTTAAAAGAAAGACAAACATTTCCAGGTTACGAATAACCTGACAATATTTGAAAAACTCCTGCCATCATAAGAAGCGGAAGATGTTGCTTGTGTAATGATGGGAGACTTAGCTAGCAGAGGAATTAAACGCACGACGCCCGGGTGGGAATCCGACGCGTTTGTCCACTCAGCTACCGACCGGTCATATGATTGTTCAAAGAAGCGAAGCTAGCAGTCCACAATGGAGTGCTTATACCAACCCTGATATATGGCAGTGAGGAATGGATCTGGAAGAGGAAGGATGAAAGATGACTGAATGCTGTAGAAATGAGATCCCTGAGACGTATGTGCGTAAAACCATGTACGAGTATAACCGTGTTACAAATGTGGATATCCGGAAATAATGCAAGACTGATGTAAGCGTAATGAATAGGATCAAGAAAGGTACGCTTAGATGGTTTGGGCATGTAGAGGGAATGTATGAAGAAAGGAGTGTGAAAAGAATATACGACGTGAAAGTGAATGAAAGAAGAAGTCGTGAACGCCCGAGGAAGACATGGCACGATCAAGTGAATCAGATGATTCACGAGTCGGGCCATGCGAAGAATCAGAATAACAGAAGGGTATGTATGAGACGATGTATTAATTTGAATGAAGCAAGGAGTGTGTGCCAAGACAGAGTTGTATGGCGGTCCGTCCTCTCTGCCTACCCCTGCAGTGAAACGGCGTGATGGTTAGTTAGTTAGTTAGTTTATTATACTGCTGGGAGACACGCCAATCACGTGGTCAATTTTGTACATAGGTGAAATATTCCGCATGAGAATGGCTTGTTTCACGATCTGTTGTTTTACTCAACAGCTCAATTATTTATAGATCATACCATGTGTTTTCTAATGTAATAATACATATATTTATTATATATAGATACATACAAGATTTATTATGTATTGCAAAGATATTTCCGGTAGATGAGAGGTTTCTGTGTGCTTGAGTTTTTCCTCGTTGGCAATCTAATTAATTTTGATGATTTAATAATACCAAATTTTAAACTTTATTTCACTATTTTTTTTATTAAGACCGAGCTACTTTCATATTATAACGGGCATCTTAAGACTGGCGCAGTTTGAAGTAAATCTATAGTAGGTATAGACGCTGGAAAGGCAAAAAGGCTCCGTCATTCCGGCAATGAATTTCGAACAGGCGGATGAGTCGCCGAATGACATTTAGTCACCCGTGCGCGAGCGCCCATACAAAAGTACTCTCTACAGACACGGTGACAGTTTCGTCAATCAAAAGTCGCTGGCCAGTGGAACTAAAAAGTCACCCTGATGTCACGTCGCTGCGTGCGCGGACCTCCATACACTCCGATAGATTTGGAGATGGTGACGAAACTGTTGCCGTGACAAAAGTCACCCGTGCGCGCCTGGTCTTATACTTGATACAAGATGGTACCAATTTTCTGTTCGAACGGAAAATTTACCTGCGCCAGACACCGTTTGACTCAGCGGGGTGGGTGCCGTACCAACATTTCGGTCATATCGGGTTATAAAATACGTTGATCTACTTTAGTGTTTTCTCGCTTGATACATTTTGTGCGGTCAGTATTTGAACAATGTAACCCGCCCACAACGGTCAGATAAAAACGACAAAAAGGCAAACAGCTGAAAATATCACGTGGGATTCTACAAGCGGTAGAGGGTGGTGATAAAAGTGACATATTTCATAAGTAATCGCCGTTTAAATGGTCGAACAATTACGGCAGTTAATGGGTTGAAAGGAACGTCCCCCGAACAGAGGGGGGACACTCGGAGGGTTGTTTCGGGACAAATTGTTGTCATCGTAACCGCGTCACTTCAAAAGTGGATTTTAAGTTTTTGATGGAAAATTTATACCATTACGATACGGAAACACCGCGAGAACAAAATAAGGGAAATTAATCTAGACGTTATTCGCCGAAGCGGAGGCTTGACGGCCAAAGGCGCGGGGAAAGTTGATGTTTCGTACGAAGTTAAGTTGAATGTAATCTTTACGGAACAAAAAATTCTTGCATGTTATTTTTTTTAATCCTATGACTTCATTATTCAATATTATTTTTAAGAATACTGTTCGAAAATCATCGTTATTTAATGAAAGTCGTCAATAATTTGTTTCTAATGCGGTGGTAACAACTGATTTTATTCCAACTGCGCAATGATGCAGTAGTATTCATTATATGATTTAAAAAAAAAAACAATCCATTCTAATCCTTTACAATGCCAACGTCTTAATAAGAAGTAAACTGGAATATGGAGGCGCTATTTGGAATGCTCATCAATACAAATGTGAAAACATTTTTTTTACGTCACCCGTCTAGAGTCAGTGAGACTATGGCATCCCCAAAAGGGGTGTGTTGTGAGGCTGATGGGGAGGGGAAGGAGATGAGGAAGAGGAAGGTTGAGAAGTAGCTGGCTATTCAGATCTGGTCACCAAACACGGCTAAAGCCATTTCAAGCAACGATCGTGCTGCAAATATTATATATTTTATTTTATATCAATTAAATGTGTTATGACACAAATTGATTAAATAAAATTTATTTGTGCACGCCGGGTTCAAACCCGCGACCTTTGGATTCGTGGTCGAGCGTCTTACCACTCGACTACGCAGACCATCACATTGTTGAATCTGTATTTTTTTTGCTGACACGACCATCTTAGATACGACATACGCCTTGAATACTTCCAAAATTAATTCACTTAAAACTAGAAGGCAAATAACTGAATATATATGTTTACATAAAATAATTCACGATCATCGCGATACTACAGTATGTCTTAGCAATATTGAAATAAATGTACCTAATTCTTATTGTTTATGACGTCATAGCACATTCCACCTGAGTACATTCAGAAATAATATTGCACACTTTAGCCTTCTGTCTCAAATCTGTCGACTATATAATAAGATAGAATGTACTAATGTAGACATTTTTGTCGATAATTTGTAAAGTTTCAGAAAAAATGTCCTGCTATTGCTCAAAAATATGTCACAATGGCTGAGCTAATTATATTGTGTATCGCTTTTGTCTCTATGTATCTTGCTTTTATGTATATTATTTATCATGGATTGAGTTGTTTAAATTTTATAATTGATATATCCTTTGTATTTGTATTTACGATTGTACACTAACTGAATTTTTATAACTGGATTGTTCTCACGTAAGTGAGAACATCTATTCTAAACCAGTATGAATAAATAAAAATAGAGAGCTAGTTTTTTTTTAAATTTTTTATAAAAGCTGATTCAAATTGATCGCACAAAATTCTTAATTTAATTCAACAGCGTATAAATATCTTCCACAATTATCGTAAAAATTTCTTCAAAAAATTTAAATTAATTGACAACCGCAAAATTCTGTCTGTTGTGGCTTTCAATTTAAATAATATTCATCATGTCGCGCGAAACCATTATTTACGAGTACAGCTCGAAAATATATTAGTATTTTTTCGTGTGACAATTTTTTTTCCCAGACGATTAATTTTATTCGAAGTTCGAAATTTTCGTGCCACAAATTGGAATTATGACGTAACGGCTCAACAAGTGCAATATTAATTAAATTAAACTTGTGGCATATTATTTATTATAATTGTTTATATATTGGGTTAATAAGTTTAACGTTAGAGAGGTTATTGATAGAAATGTACAAACATTTTAATAATTCTTTGATAGGCTTTGAATGTTTCTGTATGAAGTCAAAGCTTTTGCCATTTATTTATTGCTACGGATAATGTCTCTACGTGACTTGTGAATTTCCTGTTTTTTATTGCCTATACCGGACATCTAGGTAAGTATTTACGTATGTGTCAATGGGAAATAAACAATATTTTTGAATAATTCCCTATGGGAAGTAAAAGACAGTTAAAAATTCGAAATCACAATAGATTTTTTTTTTTTTTTTTTTTTACATGAATACCGCACAAGAGTTTCAACTGCTCCCAACCGTCTAGAGCCAGTGAGACTATGGCATCCCCAAATTGGGTATGTTGTGAGGCTGAAGGTAGTGAGGAGGGGAAGGAGATCGGGAAGAGGAAAGTTGGGAAGTACCTGGCTATTCAGATCTGGTCACCAAACACGGCTTAAGCCATTTCAAGCAACGTTTCGATTCTGAATGGTGGTCTTTCACCAGGGCGATACTTAGAGTATCTACCACTCTGGAACTTGCCGCAAATATAATTGTTATTATTTTTATATGAATTAAATGTGTTATGACACATATTAATTAAATAAAAGTTATTGGCGCACGCCGGGTTTGAACCCGCGACCTTTGGATTCGTAGTCGAGCGTCTTACCACTCGACCGTGGAGGCCGTGGAGATTGAAGTATGTTTTAAGTTGACGTGCCAGGTGAATGAGTTACTAACACACACTTTTTTTTATATATAAAAGGCTTTTAAGCAAAGGCAGCAATCTACAAAACCGGTACATTGCCAATTTTTGAAAGATTATTAAAAAGAAACAGAGAATTTTGTGTATCGAAATGTTTGTGTACATTAAACTAGGAACAATTTTAAACAATAATCTTTAAATGTATCAGCACATTCACGAAAGAAAAATGTACAAACCGCTAAATCACCTTTTCAAGAAATAATTTAGGATGAAAAAGATTACTGCCTTTGCTTCTATACCCTCATAAAGTGATTTTTTAAAGATTTAAAAGATTTGAACCCGATTGATTTTTTTTTTGCATAGAAATAAAAACAGTCTAGAAATCACTCGCTTTAATCAATCAAGTTAATTTTTTCTGGTTTAGTAAAAAAATTGGAAAATAAACAAACAAATAGGTTCCCCTGAAAAATACCGAAGAAAAAACTTTTTGTGTTTGGAAAATGGAGAAACCGTGAAAAATACAAGATAAAAGTCCCAACTAGGCATAATGAGGAAATATACAAAAAATAGATTTATTTGTTACTAGCATTGTTAAATTTAGAAAAAAAAATCCTTGAATGAAGAGGAATATCTATGCTATTAATTATCTAAAAAATGAATAGTTTGCGTAGCGCCGTTTTTGTAAAAAAATCACCTAAAATGGAGCTGTACAAATCTTAATTCCTAGGCTCCATCTTATCATTAAATTTATTATTTACCATTTATTTTTAACTACATATAATTTATGGCAAATTAATATTTATTTATATAATAATAATATTTGGATAATTCGTATTTTCACTTTTGTGAAAAATCACCTCATATGTACAGAGATAATAAATATTAACCTGGCAGGTCACTTCAGAAAAACACAGTTATTTTATTGATTTATAGTTTGGAGAAAGATAAAGTTTGCACTGTATATTGGTAAAATTATAGTTGGTATTTATTTAAATTATTTATAGTTTTTATTGTTAGATTTTAGAGTATGAGAGCAAATTTTATGACGAGCTTTATGAATTTGTAATATATGTCTAAAGACGATTCGTCGCTCAATAAGAAACAGATAATGGTGAAAAGCTTCCACTGACACCACCCATGGTCGGACTACTCGCACTTTAAATTTCGCCTAGTTAGTTGAGGCTATTCTATACAATGGAATATTGTTCTTGCATGCATATAAAAATGAAGCTTCACAAGTGTATACATTTGAAGCTATTTTATACCTGTTGTTCTTGCATGCAGATAAAAATGTATCTTCACAAGTTTAGTGTCTACTTGAGGCTGTTCTGTTCAATGGCGTATTGTTCTTGCATGCATAGAAATATGAAACTTCACAAGTGTAGATATGTGAGGTTACTTTATACCTATGTTCTTGCGCGCAGATAAAAATGTATCTTCACAAGTTTAGTGTCTAGTTGAGGCTACTTTATCACCGTATAAAAATGATACACTTTTTTACATTGGAATGGAGGTAATGTGATTCAATTTGCCCCCCCTGCCACGTGACCCCTGGAAATACAAAATATGTGCTGCGGGGTCCGCGGGGTGGTCGAAGGGGCCGATTAAGGGCCGTATAAAACAGGAAAAGAAGATAAACCGATTATAAATGGAGTATGTTTAGTCCTGATTTTAGATTAAACATCAAAAAGCTCTTAAAAGATTAGCCGCCGTAGTAAAGCTCTTTGTAGCCAGGCAGCACGTATTTACGGCTGTTATATTACCGCGCCCAGGAAAACGGACATTGTAGGGGGGCGAGCCAACACCCCTAAATAAAGAGAATGTGTATTATTCAAATTTTAACTAAAAAAATCCCCAATGTAAAAAAAAGTTCGAACAGGTTTTTCAACTTATTTAAAAAAATACGTAAATTTCTTTCAACTAATGTCACAATTTTGTAAATAAGCCACATTGATGCATAGTTTATTATCACTCCCGAAAGAGGGTTCCAATGTCACTCCAGACGAGAGTTTTGTGCGATATCTTAGATAAAGGTTAATATTGTGAAAAAAACTTCTCTCACACAATTACCAAAATCAAATTACCTAAGATTATGTCATGAAAACGCTTTAATAAGCAATGTGAAATGGGTCAACTACGTCACCCCCTTTCGGATCTTACGATTGATTTTTACTTTCAGCTATGGAAAGGTTAACATGACGTTTCATTCTTATTTTTTTTTAAATATATATTTCGGTTTTATGCGTATCAACTGTATTATTCCGATACTTAACAAAAACATTGCGCAACATGTCACGGTACGATTAGTTTCTTAGAAAATGCATCTGCTCAGAGCAATAATATACAGGAGAGAGTATTGATGATTTTCGCCTGACTCGGCTAGACTTGGGCGTGGCTAGGACTGGGGATAGGGTATTTATACATCAATTCATAGCACATGTCGACATAATGTTTTTGTTTATTTGTATAACCACTTTTTCACAGTATTGTCATAAACAAAAATGTAGGATATAACCTAAGAACCCGTTGAGTTTTGTCCTGTTATGTCGCATAACAAAGCGTAGTGGGCGGAGTCGCCGGAGACGCGGGAGACGGAGAACATGCTTACATAACGAAAAGCGGAGCTATTTTGTGCGAGAACTCGTCTTATCTCTTTCTCTCTCACGGTTAACGATATAAAAACACAGAGAAAGTGATTTATCGTAAATTTGTATAGGTTGGGTAAAAATGTTTAGCTCTCTCTCCATATGTATTCTTGCTCTGAGTATATCTGCTTATTTAGAAACTAATGTTGACTGGGACATAGTGTATTTACACTTGTATTGCAGCTTACCCTCAACACACGTAATATTTTATCTCATGTATCAATTTTAAAATAATACATCTTATATATCCTAATAAGAGTAGTATCTAACTTCTTTTAAGAAAAAAGCTAGTTACAATTTGTTAAAAGTAAAGTAATTATTTCAGAAAGCTTACACTTATAAGATATTCGTCTGAAATTTGAATTTTAGAAAATATGTCTTTTTTTGACAGTTGACTGCGTATTTAAAAGCTTTATAGCTCATTATGAAATTGACGTTTCGTTTTCAAAATAATCGCGTTGTCTTAAAATTCTAAGCAGATAAAGCTGTGTCAATTTAATCACGCAAGAGCTCACCGTTCGAGAGCTGTTGCTGTTTGATTAAACAATTGATAAATTAAAAATGTGAAGTTAACGTTATACGTGTCGGTCTTGTAAAATATTAATGTTGGTTGAAACTTTCACCTTCGTCTAATGCTGAGTCATCCACTGCTATTTATTCGCTTTCCGTAGGTATGATGCCGTTGAATTTTTGCGAATAAAATTGCATTTTTATGAAGATTTATGTTGACTGAAGAGAATATAGGGGTGTAACCCATCCCTTCAAATAAACTTTACGTTAAATAATGCAAAATCATTATGTAAGGGAAAAATTACGTTTTATACAATGCGCCGATGATATCAACAAGACGCGTGGTGATAGAAAAAGTGGTATGAATCATCTTCAAAGCAAGAATATATTTAATATGCAGATATTTTGATATAGAGAGAGACAAACATTATTACCTAACCTATACAAATTTACGATAAATCACTTTTTCCGGGTTTTCACGTCGTAAACCGTGAGAGAAAAAGAGATAAGACAAGTTTTCACACAGTATAGCTCCGCTTTTAGGTATGTATGCATGTTCTCCGTCTCCCGCGTCTCCGGCGACTCCGCCTACTACGTTTTGTTGTGCGACATAACAGGACAAATCTCAACGGGTTTTTAGGTTATATCCTACATTTTTGTTTATAACAATACTGTGAAAAGATGGTTATACAAATAAACAGACATTTTTATAACTACCCATATAAAATTAACAGACGAATCGTTTGTAGTATTGCTTGTACTAGAAAGCCAAAAAGTGTCTATTTTTGGGTGCCGACACTGCCGACCCTTGAGAAAGATAAAACAAATCCGTGTGCTGAAGCAGCAAAAAACTCTATAATCTGGCGTCTTAAAATTTGCAAAGCTTTTCTGTCGGAAATTTCTGGGCCAGCGCAACTTTAAGTTTCTAATTCGCCTTTTTCATGAGCTATGGAGCTTTCAAATATTTATTTAACTATCAAAATTTTAGTTGAATTTAGTTTTTTTGAAGAATGACAAACATTCCCGGGTAACGAATATCCTGACCACATTTGAAAAACTTTTACTACCATCGTAATAAAGGAAAATGATGCTTGCGCAATGATGGAAGACTTAGCTAGCAGAGGAATTGCACTCAAGACCCCTGGGTAGCAACCTGACGCGTTTGTCTACTCAGCTACGAACCCGATAGTTAAGGGTGGACTATACGAGTATATTGTTTGCTCCACAGTTTTAACTAACTAACTAATCATCACGCTGTTTCAGTGCAGAGGTATGCAGAGAGGACGGACCGCCACACAACTCTATCTTGGCACACATTGCTTGCTTCATTCACATTCATACATCGTATCATACATACTCTTTTGTTATTCTGACTCTTCGCATAACTCGATTCAAGTATTTGATTCACTTGATCGTGTCATATCTTCCTCGGGCGTCCATGACTTCTTCTTCCACTTACTTTCGCATCAGATATTCTGTTCATACTCCTTTCTTCGTTCATTCGCTCTATATACTCAAACCATCTAAGCGTCCCTTTCTTGATCTTATTCATACGTCTTAGAGATCTCATTTTCACAGCATTCAGTCTACTTTCATCCTTCCTCTGCCAGTTCCATGCCTCACTGCCATACATCAGGGTTGGTATAAGCACTGCATTGTGGACTGTTAGTTTCGCTTCTTTGGAAAATTTCTTATTTGCGCCAACAGCGTTTAGTCCTCCACTAATCCTCCCCATTCACCCTTCTTTTAAAATATCCTTAACAGCCTTTCCATCCCTCTTAAACATACTTCCTAAATACACAAACTCATCCACTTGTTCCAAGTATTTAATCAACTATTTGACGGCCTACATGGTCGAGTGGTAAGACGCCCGACTAAGAATCCAGAGGTCGCGGGCTCGAGCCCGGCGTGCGTAAATAAATTTAATTCAATAATATGTGTCATAATACATTTAATTGATATAAAATAAAATATGGTGTATTTGCGGCACAAGTGAAGGACCACCATTCAGAATTGAAACGTTGCTTGAAATAGCTTAAGCCATGTTTGATGACCAGATCTGAATAGCCAGGTACTTCCCAACCTTCTCCTTTCTCATATCCTTCCCCTCCCCACTACCTTCAGCCTCACAACATGCCCCTATTGGGGATGCCATAGTCTCACTGGCTTTAGACGGTTTGGAGCAGTGGAGACTCTTGTGAGGTATTCATGTAAAAAAAACTAAAAATATATTGCACGCTATTTGCGTACTCTCTCTTTCAAACACCATGACTTTGGACTTGTTTGCATTCATCATCAACTCATTCTGCATACATACTTGGTTCATCCTAGACACGAGAAACTGTAAATCTTCCATACTCGCCATAGTTTTCATTCTATATAATAAGAAAAAATTATGACATGGAAGAAAATGAGATCACTCAAAGAAAGGATTTCTGTAAAGTATTTTTCCACGAAAAGATAACCTAAATGAAAATGTATCGGAAAATGCAGGTATCATCGAAAGTGAAAAATGAACGCGCTGTAAGATATATTGTAGAGCCATTTTTACATCATGATATAAATAAATTTAAAAGGATCGTCTATAAATTATTTGTCTCGATTAACGGCACAATGGAAAAGTGGCGTGAAAAATACTTTTCCGGGAAACCCCCGACAGGTTATTGTATCTCGCAGTGGGAGATACATACATAAAATATGAAAGGTGTTCCGTCTGATGGGAAAATAATTCTTCAGGTATTTCGGAAAGGAAAAATAACATTTGAGTGGACTCTGGGCACGTGTTTTACCGAAGAAAGATTAAGGCAACTGGGAGAGCGGAGAATTTTCTAAAATTGAAACATCACGCTTTTTGATATAATTTTTTTTAACCCTTGTACGAGGCTTTTACATGTTTACAAAAGCGTGCAATATAAAATCAGTTAGATGGACCGGTTGACCACCCCCGTGGTCGAGTGGTTAAGGCGCTCGATTACGAATCCAGAGGTCACGGATTCGAAACCCGGCGTGCGCAAATAAGTTTGATTCAATTAATATGGTTAATAATTACTATAAAATATTACAAAGTATATTTGCGGCACGTTCCAAAGTGGTAGATACTAGTACTGCCCTGATGAAAGACCACCATTCAGAATCGAAACGTTGCTTGCAATGGCTTTAGCCGTGTTTGGTAACCAGATCTGAATATCCAGATGCTTCCCAACCTTCCCCTTCCTCTTGCAAATATTTTTTTTACACATCTAGTGAGAAAGACATTTATACATTTCACAATAGTAGAACAAAAGCACATAAGGTTACTATACAGCAGATATAAATTGAAATCTTGGTAATCTTAAGAATCATAGGTTTTTTTTAACATATTCAGCACAAATCCTACGAAAAGTGCCAAGATTTGAGGCTTCTTTTAAGGCATTTGGAAGACTATTTAAAAGTTTTTGACCTATGTAAAATACGCTGTTTTGAGTAAACGCAAGTTTTGTTTTGGGAAGCCTAAAGTCATGACAACTTCTCGTAGGATAATTGTGAACATTTACAATATATGTATAATATTATTTTGCAGATATTTTGGGAGCATATTATTTTTAAGCTTGTAAATCATCGTTAAAGGATTATGTATTATATGTTGTTTAGGTGTCATCATATTTAAATTATTAGTTTATTATTTTGGGCTTCGTTACATAATAATAAATATGTAACGTAAAACAGAATAGTAGTTACCTATATTTAAATAAAAATTATTATTGATTGACTGATTCTCTTTGATTGATGTATAACGTTTTATTGTTAGAAATTCATTCACCTACATGGATAGAAGTTGTTGCATTCCCCAGTGTCGTTATTTTTTTCCAAGATAAATCTCTCTAAGCAGCATCTAATCCCTAATCATAAATGCCAAAGGGCAAAGTTATTCGAATACATTTAGACAATATATTACCTATTTCGTTTAAGTTTTTAATAATACCACGGCGGTGCAGCACAATACCTTATTAAAATACCGTAAATTTTAGGCCTATTGGAATGTGGGAAAAATCGTTAGTAGATATCTCTATGTTTATTCGTATTAGGCAAGGCATTGACAATGCGTTGTATTGCGGAGGCTGTTTGAGATTGGTGTCTGGCTACATTTGTATAGGGATTAAATATTAAGCAATTCTGAAAAGATTTTGGGAGGGGCAGAACTAAAAGCAAACAGAAATGTCACCTTGGTATTAGAAATGACTAATCCCTCAACCGTAAAGACTGTCAACTATGCAATGACACAATTGTTGATGTTCAGCGCCGGATCCACCAACAAACCATCTTAAAAGGCGCCGTGAAAATAAAGATCTTATTTAAATTTACTTAAAATATTGACCAAATCATATAAAATATTACCCAAAGCATTTAAAAATTACCCACACCATGCGAAAATTGTGTTTTTTATTGCGCTGGCAGCACCGATGTGCAATGAACGACTAGTGAAATTGTATGAAAATTAGCTTTTTGTCACGGAATTGCCTAATGGTTATTTGGACGTGAAGTCTGTTTTTCTATGGAGTGTCGTACGTTAAAATTATGCGAACTAAAGTCTATAAAACCAATCACCGTGCCCGTTTTTTCCATACGGCAGTCGAAATGATCCGTTGGAGATGGTGCATATTTTTGTCCCGGAGACATTGTACCGGTGACTGCGCTCATTTGGTTTTTCATAATTAGTTTGAGGCAATATTTTTTTGGGGATTATTTTTCAATCATGTGATACTTCGGTAGAATGAAAAAATATTAATGAAATTCCATATCTCCGTTATCGTCTTTTCCCTATAGCTATTGGTAACTGGTTCCAAAAGGGAGGGGGGGGGGGCGTAATCGGTACTTACTGCACAGGGCGCTAGATGTCGTGGAACCGGCCCTGTTGATGTTGAAATTAATATATAAGAGGTTCCGTTGTATGATTTTGCCGCTGAGAGTTCGATTGTAAACTGTCTTTTTGTAACATGCATCGCTATGACATAACGGAGCTATCAGAGGAATGCCTTTATTGGCCTCACTGACCTAAAAAATACCCAGGGAAATGTCGTGTTTTAATATAAAATCTACGCTTTAAGATCAGCGTAAGTTAAGACTGCCTTAAGTATGTATTTGTCTATGCCTTTTAACAAGATTGACTTTGGGTAGAATGTTGATTCAAAATGAATGTAGAGTCGTTTAAAATTGGCTTCACTGACCTAAAAAAACAATGAGGGAAATGTAAAGTTCCAATATGTATAAGTTCAGATTAAGGCTAAGTCTGTGATAATTAGGTATATTTATGTTCACTATACAAGATTGCCTATGGTTAAAATTTTGATTCGAAATCAGATTTAAAGTTGTATAGAATTGGCAGCACTGACTTAAAAATCTACCAAAGGAAATATCATATCCCACTATAGTAATAATAATACTTGACTAATTTATATGGCGCCATTTTTGTGAAATATAGCCTAAAAGGCGCTTTAGTAAAACTTAAAAGCCATGGCTAAATTTACCGTAAAAATATCTAAATAAATAATTGTATAGATAAAATTACGTTATTGATATTTACATACTAGTTATTACATTTATTAGTTACTACATTTGTCGCGGGTCGGGAAAAATTGACGAACTTTTTGTTTGGCAGCAGATCGAGGATTGAGGGTTGCGGATCATTGCATGAAAAAATATTATTATACTAGTGAATTTAGATGCTAACAGGTTAGCCTAGCTGTGTAAATTAGGGCAATCCTGTTATTTATGGATATGATTTTCTGAAAAGATGTGTTTTGCTCTAAACTCTGTCGAGTCTTTTATTATTCTCAGATCATGTGGTAGTCTATTCCATGCTTTATGACCTGACACTCCTGCAGCACGCTCTCAGAACTGTGTCCGATTGCCGATCTAAGGGTTGACTGTCGCGAATTGGAATCCTCAGGAATACACGGTTCCGATAAATAAGCCGGCGTCATTCCGTTAATTGATTTAAATACCATTCGGCAAAGCTTGAACTGAATTCTTTCGCAGCATTTCGATTAATTTCGATTCTGGATGCATACGCATATGCATAAGTCAGGCTTAAGTTAAGTAGTTATTTGTCTATGCTTCTTACATAAGATTGCCTATGGTTGGAATTTTGATTCGAAATCCATACAATTGACTTCAGTTACTTTAAAAATACAGAGGAAATGTATTTTTTTAATGGTGAATACCGCACAAGAGTCCCAACTGCTCCCAACCGTCTGGAGCCAGTGAGACTATGGCATCCCCAATTGGGGTATGTTGTGAGTCTGAAGGTAGTGGGAAGGGGAAGGAGATGACGAAGAGGAAGGTTAGGAAATACCTGGTTATTCAGATCTGGTCACCAAACACGGCTAAAGCCATTTCAAGCAACGTTTCGATTCTGAATGGTGGTCATTCACCAGGGCGATACTTGAGTATCTACCACTCTGGAACGTGCCGCAAGTATACTTTTATTAATATGCATATTAACTAACTACATATTAATAAAATAAAAGTTTTTTGTGCACGCCGGGTTTAAACCCGCGGCCTTTGGATTAGTAGACGAGCGTCTTACCACTCGACCATGGAGGCCGTCACTTTAAAAAAAAGAGGTAATGTCATTTGAAAAAAAAAATTAAAAGAAAGACAAACATTCCCGGGTTACGAATAACCTGACAATATTTGAAAAACTCCTACTGCCATCATAAGAAGCGGAATATGTTGCTTGTCCAATGATGGAGGACTTAGCCAGGAGAGGAATTGAACGCACGACGCCATTGTTCTAATATGTGTCTGGATTGAGCCTTCCTTGGGATTTGTCTATGCTTGTTTTACAAGATTGTTTTTCGTTGGAATTTTGATTAGAAATCAATGTAGAGGCGTCCAGGTCGCAGCCGGCGGTCCGCGGTATCAGATCGGCTCGTACGAGGTTGTCTACCGTAGTTGCCACTGTTGTCCAACACCACGGCGGGGTAGGCGGTGGCGGTTTACAACAACACTAATCGTGACCGCGGCCGGGGACAGGGTACCGGTTTATCTGTCATCGGGCTTGTCACGAGCGCTATTTGTGGATGAAAGGTGACACTAAATACCCGGGGAACATGATGAAAGTGTGAATAAGTGGGTGTCTGACTGCATTGTCGATAGTTAACTGCCTACCAGGTAAACTGAACTTCAGTTGGTTGGATAGGTTCCAGCTTTTTCTTTCTGACTTTCGTTTGCAACCTTGAAGTAACAATATATGGAGGGAGAGCTAATTATTTTTACCCAACCTATACAAACTTGCGATAAATCACTTTCTCCGGGTTTTTACGTCGTACACCATGAGAGAGAAAGAGACATCAAATTTAATAGACCGCTTCTATATACTGTCGCAATGATCTTAAGCTCCTGGGTCACCGCGGGACTCCGCCCTCATTTTTTATTATGCCACTAAACTTGACACAACTAAACGGTTTTTTAGGTTATGTGCTATATTTATGTTCACGAAAGTACTGTGAAAAAGTGGCTATACGAATAAACAAAAACATTATGTCGATATGTGATATGAATGGATGTAAAAATACTCTAGTCTTAGTCTTAGCCACGCCCAGGTGCGCTGAGTCAGGCTAAAATCGTCAAAAACTGACTTCACTGCCTTGGAAAGATCCCACTCTATGTACTCTAAGTTTGCAACCCTCGTTGACTAACTTTTACGTTGAGACGAGTTTTAAACCAACAACTGAAAGCCAAACAACTACAACGATGGCGTTAGACCTAAGGTGTAAATTATTGTGAAGTTATTTGAGATTATTGATTGACACTAGCAATTCCAGAAAGCTATTAGTTAAAGTTATCTATCAGGTATAAAACCCATTAGTCAACAAAGTAATGTTTGATCGGGCAGTAAGTAAGTAGTTATACTTTGTTATATGTATAGGATTTAGCAATTAGTCACCAAACACGGCTAGAGTCATTTCAAGCAACGTTTCGATTCTGAATGGTGGTCTTTCACCAGGGCGATATTTAGAGTATCGACCACTCTCGAACGTACCGCAAATATACTATTTATAATTTTAATATAAATTGAATGTGTTATGAGTTATGACACATAACATTAAAAATATATATTTACGCACGCCGGGTTTGAACCCGCGACCTCTGAATTCGTAGTCGAGCGACTTACTACTCGACCACGGAGGCTGATTTGTTATTCTTATTATTATATGTTTTGTATTAATTGTTGATTTGCTGTTAATTTTCCCAAAAATATATAAAATAAAATAAAATTAGAATTTAAGATGCATTTTTCATAACTGCTAAACTATGTAGAATGTTTTTTTTTGTAGAATGTGACAGTTTTCCCTGTCAAAAGCAATGACGTCACAAATATATAGACACGTTATATCCTTGGAATATTAAAACAAAATGTGGCGAGTAACAAACACACTTACGTTCCCAGTTAATTCATCATTCAATATCGGTCATGTGTCATCATGTATGACAAAGATAGACATTCATAAAATATGTGTGTATAAAAGAAACAGATGTAAAGGCCCACCCAGTTGGGGACATGTGTAACTTACCCCCTGTCACTTACCATTCATACGAATGTCCTTTTGTATTTCTTAATTGCTTCTTTTAACCTTTTCCACTCTGACCATTTTTTAGAACCAATTTGCTACTCTGATTAAAAATTAATGTTATATTTTTGATATTTAAAAAATACTCTTTTTACTTATCGGAAATAATAGTTCGTAGAATGTACTTAGGTGCATAGAAATTGGTGATTAAATTTATACTTGCGCCGGGCCAGACCCTCTGGCCGACAGAGCTGCCTACCAAAATCGTATGGGCCAGAATGTGTGGCCTACAGAGTGGAAAAGGTTTGTCTTTCTGTCTCTTAAATTGTATTGTAAGGGTCGATTTCTAAATTCCTTTGAACATGCATTATCCTATAGACCACATGTTGGACTATGATCTTTAAGTTGACCATTGCTACGTACGTCAACCTATTTCATCTCGGCATTCCTATTCAGATCGCACTGCCGTGCGGTACTTAAATATCTTTAGTTAAAGGTTTAATTATTATACTTTATAAATTCTTCCCTACTTTATGTTGGGCAACAATGGAGATAGTTGTGTTGTCTAAAACAATAAGTAATTTGCCGTGAATTTGCGCGTACTTAGAAATGAAATGTTATTCCTTGTCTTTGCTTGTAATTGAAACACTCTCTCATCACACACGAGGGAATTTTGGCACCTATTTTTTAAATTTGATTAGATGTGGTAAACGACATCAAGCGACGCGTGACAGTTTAGAATTTAATCGGCCTAAACACCGAGCACACCAACTAGCGTGGTTTTTACTTGCCACTTTGAGAGCGCTACAGCGTGTCTATATTATATTTGTAACGTCATTGGTTAAAAATGTATAAATATGCACCAATACACATAATCCAAAGTGTGCATTGTTTGGGTGAACTCTTACAAACCATTATACATTTCATACAACGCTTACTATTGTTTGGTTTTTATGAACCTCTCACACGCAATTCAAATCGTTTGGGAGCAATGCTCTAAAGATTAAGTACGATGTGTAATATTAAAATCATTGCGGGTAAGTACAAGTCCTTACATTAAGAACCATAGAGAGCTCTTGTAATCTAGATCTGAACAATCGCTGTTTATATTATGGCAGAAGCATAACATTGTGGCTTTGTTCATATAAGGAATTAAATGCTGAGCAAGTGTGCCTCCGTTAGGTGTTGCCCTATCGCAATAATTAGTTCATTTCCGTATGTGCTGACTATTTTTCTCCAGTTGACTGCCTGAGATTTTAAAATTATCTTTAATTTTTACACTGTTATTATTTTTAATTTTTGTAATTCTCTATTCTTTAATTAATTATTATTTGCAAATTTATGTACCTAATATATTATATGTATTAAATTATTAACAGTAAAATAAATAATGATAATTATTAGTGTCTCTGTCGTGACCATTTTTCTTTTTTGTTTCTGGCTTTTTCTGTTTCATTTTTGTGTTGTAGATTATTGATATTATTTAAATATTTTAATAATTATTAACTTTCAAGAAGAAAAATAGGTGCCTATCTACCTATCCACACTGTAATTTGTGAAATCTTAAAATCTAGGTGTTGAAACTGTCGAAACTATGATTATTTCTAATTTCTTATACGTATTAAATTATTACCAGTTTGTAATGCATAAGTAATTATTTAAATAAATTATTATTATTGTATTAAGTCAAAAACGGAAAAAAAGATAGGTACCTACCTATTCACACTGTAATCTGTTAAATCTTAAATATACATCTGAAAATCTACGTGTTCAAACTATCGATACTGTGAGCTCTGGCGTCATGAAATTTGATTACAGGTTTTTTTTCTAGAGTTTCTAGGTCAACGGATCTATTTTCAGCTCGCAAAATCTTTACCAATGTGAGCTATGGGGCTTTGAAATATCTCTTTAACTGGTAAACAAGTCACATATTTTGCAATTTTTTTAACAATCCAAATCTTTCTGGGGAGATAAAATAACAATTGACACACTTAACTTTGCAGGCGATCAAAAGGTGTAACTAATTAACATTTTTTAAATCGAATTGTTTTTTCTAAGCTACTGTAACAACGCCATCTACAGCAAAGTTAAATGTGTCGATCTACAATTAGATATATTAAAATTTATCTACGAATACGAATTACTATAGATAAAAACAATACTAAACTAACATAACTACAAAAATATCGATTTTATGAACTAGACATATTTTTTAAAGTTTCTCTTTGGTTTTAGCTATGCGCCATTTCGCTCCAACAAAATGATGATTTGAATAAATTAATAATTATTGAATGAATTGAAACACGAATTTCGCATTGCAAACGTGCAACGTCAGTCTGTTGACGAAGCTTTTGTCGTGAAATGTACAATGTCATTGACTGGGCGAACTGTCAGATGTCACGTCTCGAATACTCGCGTTTCATTCACATTGTCAAATAAAATGGTAAAATGATTTTTTTATTTTTATTATAATGCATCGGAAATATTATTTCCATTTAGCACGTTTCATGCGTCACTCAAATCGATGACGTTACAAACTTATAGACACGTTGTCGAGCTCTCAAAGTGGCAAGTAAAAGATACGGTAATTGCAGTACTTTGGATTTAGTATTAAACTGTCACGTGTCGCTTAAAGTCGTATAGTATGTCTAAGTAAATTGGATAAATTGTATACAAAATATTTATAAATCTAGTACACAGTACCTACTTGACAATTTTCAGTACCTACCTCGCAATGCTTACATTTACATTTATATAAGAGATTTATTACAGAGGTTTCGAATTCAAACCCAGCGTGCGTAAATATTTTTATCTGATTAATATGCGTAATTAATAGGATCGAGAAAGGGACGCTTAAATGGTTTGGGCATGTAGAGCGAATGAACGAAGAAAGGAGTGTGAAAAGAATATATGGTGCGAAAGTGAATGTAACAGAAGAGTATGTATGAGACGATGTATGAATGTAAATGAAGCAAGGAGTGTGTGCCGAGACAGAGTTATATGGCAGTCCGTCCTCTCTGCCTACCCCTGCGGGGAAACGGCGTGACGGTTAGTTAGTTAATTAATATGAATCATAACACATTTAATTAACTTACTTACCAACCTTCCTCTTCCCCATCTCCTGTCTCTCCCCACTAGTTTCAGCCGCACAACAAACCCCACGGGGGGATGCCATAGTCCCACTGACTTCAGACGGTTAAAAAAAAAAACTATGTCACTAGGAATTTTATAAAAAGCAGCGGTCCCAAAAGAGAACCTTGTGGAACTCCTAATTTTACATGTTAATTTTGAGAATTGACGTCTCCAAATTTGGATGGGGGGTGCCATAGTCTCACTGGCTCTAGACAGTTGGAATTCTTGTGCAGTATTCACTATATCATTCAACATTAATTCTCACCACATCGACATCTTTAACTTAACTATACATAATATTAAACAAAAATCCATGACCCGAGTGCACTCAAACTAGATTATTGAAACTAACCTCACATCTGCTCCCGTCCTTCTTTCTTTATCCCATTCCCATGTTCCCTTCCACCCTTCTCTCCTCCCACCAAAGTTAAGTTACTAAATTATAACTGTATATATATTGTAACACTTTATTTAAAATATTTGTCATCAGCAGAGGAAAATTTGTAATTGGCAAGATTTGTTATTTTTATTATTTTATATGTATTAGTTATTGTTGATTTGCTGTTAATTTTCCCAACATAAATAATAATAATAAATGAATTATTACTAGCATTGCTATCCCTCTTCATTCGAATTTCGATTTGGATTGATACATATGGAACATACAATATGGATGCAAACAAATTCGTAGCAGCAAATTTAGCTATTGTTTGAAAAAAGGCCAAGTTGACTCAAGTTTTTTAAATTTATTTTTTAAAGTGAATACCGCACAAGAGTCCCAACAGCTCCCAACCGTCTAGAGCCAGTGAGACTATGGAATCCCCAATTAGGGTATGTTGTGAGGCTAAAGGTAGTAGGGAGGGGAAGAATATGGGGAAAAAGAAGGTTGGGAAGTACCTGTCTATCCAAATCTAGTCACCAAACACGGCTAAAGCCATTTCAAGCAAAGTTTCGATTCTGAATAGTGGTCTATCACCAGGGCGATACTTTGAGTATCTACCACTCGGGAACGTACGGCAAACATACTTTTTATTTATTTATTTTATAAGAATTAAATGTGTTATGACACATATTAATTAAATAAAAGTTAAAAGTGAACCCGCGATCTTTGGATTCGTAGTCGAGCGTCTTACCGCTCGACCATAGAGGCCGTCCAGTTACGTCCCGTACTACGTTAATAATTTTCAGTCCCTACCTTCTTGTCACGTAAAAATACAATGGTATCTAAACATTGTGGTATTACTTAAAAACAGTTGTTAGATTCTTTCGAAAATCAGTTAAGTGGAAATAGTGGCCGCGATCAGAATTCAAGAAACGGCGTTTGTCTATTGCGAAATCAAATCACGCTGCAAAGGCATTCCGTGTATGTAATTTCCCCTTTCAAAGTGAACTGTTCCCGCGATTGTGTCCGTTCTATTTTCAAATGCACCTCCGCGCCGGGGCTCGATCGTGCAAGGCGGGCGCGTGATGAACAAGGTGAAGGTCCAAAGGCGGGCATTTTGATTTTAGTTCATCCTTGGGTGTTTTACGCCTGGCTGAGAGAGTATTGTAAGGATGTAAATATAGCATATATTGTAGGCATAGTAACCTAACCAGTTGCGCACATGTGCAACTTACCTATGTTACTAAACATTCTTACAAATCTTTTATTGTCCTAATTGAATCTCTTAATATCATTCTGTCTAATAAATTATATCCTAACATCGCTTTCTAAAATGCCTTTTAACATGTATTATTTCATAGACCACATGTTTGGATTGTACTTTTAAGTTGACCATACCCATTTGCAGGTATAAAACCAGAGCTATTCTGTAAAAGCACCCACTACCATGTTTGGTTAAAGGTTTAATATAAATATTTTATAAATTCTTTCAATAATTTATTCAAAATCCTCGAACAAAAGCGCGCCTTACCCAAAGAGTATTCTGTTGGTCGCGCAACGATCATTACACTGACTAACTAACCATCACGCCCGTTTCTCCGCAGGGTTAGGCAGAAAGGATGGAGCGCCATACAACTCTGTCTTGGCCCACACTGCTTGCTTCATTTACATTCATACATCGTCTCATACGTAGTCTTCTATTATTCTTGACATGGCCCGACTTAAGTATTTGATTGATGTCTTTTTCAGGCGTCCCGTAGGTCTTCTGCTATTCACTTTCTCGTAATACGAGTATATTCTTCTCACACTCGTTTCTTCGTTCATCTATTCTACATGCTTAAACTGTCTAAGCGTTCTTTTCCTAATTCTATTCATTACGCTTACATCAGCCTTGCATTCTTTTCGGATATCCACATTTTTAACACGGTCATACGTGGTTTTACCACAAATACGCCTCAGAAATCACATTTCTACAGGAATTAGTTTACTTTCATCTTTCCTCTGCCAGTTCCATGCCTCACTACTATACATCGGGGTTGGTATAAGCACTGCATTGTGGACTGCTAGCTTCGCTTCTTAGGACAATTTTGCGCTAATAACCTTCAGTCCTTCATTAATGGAGTTTCCTGCATTCCCCCTTCTTTCAATATCCTTTTCAGCCTTTCCATCTCCTAACCTTATAAATGAAAGACAATAATATTGTGTTGTAAGAACTGAAAATCTGTCGATGTCAGGTAAGAACTAAAATTAGTAATTAAACTTTAGATTTAATATAGTTAAATAAGTAGACTATATTTATTTCTGTTGTAAAAATAAAAGAGTCGTTGAGATTCACAAACTTATCTGAGCAGTCGGGAAAGTCGCTGTTGTATAAATTTATGAAAAAAAAAAATTTTAAAAGCAGTTGGTCTGTATTTTGTAGATTTATGAAATATTACACTTAGCGCTATTATACTTACTCATATTATGAGAAATTCCCGAGGCGATAAAATATTTGATTTATTTATATGTAGTTCTGACGTTTTCGATGTATGTAGAATGTTTGTTGAATCAAAATCAAAAAGACTCGTTCTAAAATTTTTAACTCAAGAAGGCACATTTACATAAAACATCACCACAATTTTCAAGTATAGATGTTAAAAATTAACTTTAGAAAATTATTTGCAGAGTTCGTATAAAATGTATCTCCAAAAGCGTTCTACTAAATGTATTGTCTATGGATTTGGCGAAAGCGCAAAGTTCAGCATGCACCTCGCAAGTCCATAGACACGGTTTAAATCCTAATAGCGGAGATGACCAACTCTTGTCTGCAGACGCCGCGTTCTGAATACGAAATTGTGATTTGCGATGGCGGCCTCGCGGGTGCACCCGATTGGCCCAATAAACCATAGAAAAACGTGAAGCAACACGGAACTGTCGAATGTAAATAAAATGCAATGAAAGTTTTCACGACCCCCATGCATTCATTAAGAGTTTGTTCGCTTTCTTCTGTTTTGTTTATTTACATTGGGTGTGGGAATACGTTTGGAAATAGATTGTGTGTAAATTAGGAGAGGCGATGTTTGCCCATGGTTTATGTAGTCCGCTTGTCTTATATCTCGTATTTACACTTTACTTATTTCCGACTATACGAGAATAGACGTGTATTGGAACGCTACGTATTTATGATCCTGCAACTGAGAGTTCCCTTAAAGCCTTTCTTTCGGTTACATACGAGGCCTGTTCAAAAGAAAAGGTTAATTTTGAATTTTCGCGGGCTGTGTACATTCGATTATCGAGTTTTTATTGTTGTTATGTTGGTACACATATGTTTATCATATGTTAGCATTATCAGCCATTTTGGATTAGTGGTTTGTTTTTGACAACTGGAAAGGTTAGTCACGTTTTTGTGTGTTCTTATTTCGACATTTTGAAATTATATACTTGTTTGCTTTTTCATTTTGAATTTTGTCAAAAAGAAAAATGAATTAGAGATTTGTGATAGTTCATAGAAGGAACGTGTAAATACACAAAAGACGATCGGAAACTTCATCGGAGGACGGTCTCCGCGGTCGAGTGGTAAGACGTTCGACTACGAATCCAGAGGTCGCAGGATCAAACCGGGCGTGAGCCAATAACTTTTATTTAATTAATATGTGTCATAACACATTTAATTCATATACAAACAATAAAAAAGTATATTTGCGGCACGTTCCAGAGTAGTAGCACTCTAAATATTGCCCTGGTGAATGACCACCATTCAGAATCGAAACGTTGCTTGGAATGGCTTTAACCGTGTTTGGTGACCAGATCTGAATATCCAGGTACTTTCCAACCTTCCTCTTCCCAATCTCATTCCCCTCTCCACTACCTTAAGCTTCACAACATGCCCTATTTGGGGATGCCATAGTCTCACTGGCTCTAGACGGTTGGGAGCAGTTGCGACTCTTGTGCGGTATTCATATAGAAAATAATAAAAAAGGCAGCTACTTCCCAATCTTCCTCTTTTTCGTCTCCTTCTCCTCACTACCTTCAGCCTGACTAAATATCCCAATATGGGATACCATAGTCTCACTGGCTCAAAACGGTTGGGAGCAGTTGAAACTCTTGTGCGGTATTCACTACAACAAATACCACAAACAACGACAAAATAGACAACAATCTAATACAACCACGAAAGCTTCACAATGAATACCAGATACCGCGAAGGCCAGAAACAACAGAAACATAGTTTACGCGTTAGCAATGACATCCACAAAGACAAAAAAAACAGAAACAAGAACTAAAAATACTACACGCTGATGCAACAAGGAAAGCTTTACAAACAAAATAAGATAGATCAAAACGACGACAAAACAGAATGAATACACGTTGATGCAATAACGAAAGCTCAAAGTGATCGAAAATCCAGAAAAGCCAACAAGAGATCAATTTAAAAATAAGCTTTTGCAAGCTCACGCGATTCAACCATAGCTTTCTAAAGTATGATTACTTTGGCTCGAGCAACGCTGCGTATTATTAATGTTAGAAATTTAATAAAAGCACATTTTATCGTTTCGATAATTATGAGCTAATAAGCGTTTTCACCAAACACATTATATCGGAATTACTGTATTGGAAGGAAACTAGTAAAATTGAAATGGTATTTTGATATCGGTCGAAATGCTGAACACAATATTCCCTCTGTTTCTAAGATTTAGAAGATTGTGCGGAGAGCGTTTGCACAGCATTGATAAAGTAAATTAAGCATTTATTTTTAATTATCAATTAACCGCTGGCAATATTTGAACATGGGAGGACATTTTCTCTCACGGAGAACACACACAAAGGCGCGTTTTAATTAAAAGTAAATGGGCTTGTAGATGTAAATGAGAGTTTGAAGCAAAACGCAGCAAATACGAGGAAATTTATTTAAAAGATTATGTAAAAACAACCATGAACGTAATACGATGTACACGAATTACACAATATTATTTGTTTGTTTGTTTTTTTTAGGCATACCGCACAAGAGTTCCAAATGCTACCAACCGTTAGGAGTCAGTGGGACTATGGCATCCCTGATTGTGGAATGTTGTGAGGCTGAAGGTATTATAGAGGGGGAGGAGATGGGGAAGAAGAAAGTTGGGAAGTACCTGGTTATTCAGATCTGGTGACCAAACACAGCTAAAGCTTTTTTAAGCAACGTTTCGATTCTGAATTGTGGTTTTTCACCAGGGCGATGCATTGAGTATCTACCATTCTGAAACGTGCCGCAAATATAGTATTATATATATTATTTTATGTTAATTAAATGTGAAATAACACATACTAATTGAAGAAAGTTTATTTTTGAAT
The DNA here is from genome assembly GCA_022651775.1 of Drusus annulatus. Classification (NCBI taxonomy): domain Eukaryota; kingdom Metazoa; phylum Arthropoda; class Insecta; order Trichoptera; family Limnephilidae; genus Drusus; species Drusus annulatus. Next base: position 159,951 of record JAGWCC010000632.1, read on the forward strand.
AAATATTATAATATTTGGGATTTGAACCCGCGACCTCTGGAGTCGTAGTTGAGCGTCATAACCACTCAACCACAGAGGCCGTCAAGTAAATGGCGGTTTGATTATTTAATTTGCGGATTGTTCAGTCCTCCCTTTTTCATTTCTTTTCACTTACGGTATTGCGGTAAATAAAGCGATAAATGATTTAACATAGTTTTTTAGTAAAGAAATAATAAAATAAAACTGTCTACGTATTACAGCAGAATAGAATAACAGACTCTTGATTTCAAAATATTCTCATTGCTTTATTCACAGAACCGACTAGAGTATTTGATTCTCTTAGTTGTTCTATATATTTCTAGGTTATCCCTGATTACCCTGATCTTGAAGTGTATTTCATTTACCACACCTACATCTTAGAGATATCATTTCATGTCTTTGTAGGTTGCCTCTGATTTTATCTTCACATTATATTATTCCAGCTCTCACGCCTTCTCTTTCTCACTCCTTTTCCATCAATGCACGATACGTCTACGAATGGTAAAAAAACACTGTTTTAATTTTATTAATCACAGAAATTCCTTCTTGCATTATTTTCCAGTCATTCTCCAAAGTAGGAAGATTTCATTTTCACAGCATTCAGTCTACTTATGTCCTTTCTCTGACAATTGCATGCCTCACTGTTACGCATAAACACGATTAAATTATACACTTGCATTTAATATTCTTCGTACGAAACAGAATGAAGGAGGCAGTAATGTTTGGAAAATCCGTAAAGTGAAAAGCTTCACCCTAGATTTCCACTGTCACAAACCAGAAAATAGAGGAAGATATATCTGGCACAGCGCGGCAAGGTAATCATTGCAATGTTCTGCTAAGTGTTCTCGGGCGATCTGTTTTCCCAACTGACACCGTCTGACACTACAATATCCTTGCTTTATTTTACTATCTCGTTAGATTGTAAAACTACGATAGAAGCAGCACAAGGAAGTACCTGAATAAAGCTGTGCCCTATTCAAGATGACTTATTATTTATGTATTTATTTATATACCAACAGACTATTGTCCAATTACAAAATAAAACACATAACACGAAATGGGAAAAAAATAGCAACAGAGAAAGAACAGCACATACATATTTTTTTAATGAAGCAATGACAAAAACAGGACAAAATATACATGAGAAAGAACATTCAAATCACAGCCAAGTCGTAAAAAGTGACAAAAATCATTTAGACTGTCACCAAAAATATCAAGATGGTCTTGATATTTTTGGGGAAAGCCTGAACAAGGTTTTGGTTGAGTCGTAAAGAATGACAAAAATCATTTAGACTGTCACCAAAAATATCAAGACCATGGCTTGAGTTAACAAGTCTCGACATTCTGGACAGTGGAGAATGATACCCATAATTAGAAGAGTGATGATTGAGGAACAGTAATTCATTGTTTCTGAGTCTACGGAAAGGAATGTTTAATTGAATGAGTTGCAACAAAGAAGGTGAGTCAATTAATAATTTTGAAAATCCGAATTAAATCAAAGTCTTTCCTACGCTTTTCTAATGAAGAAATTTTCAATCTTTGTTCAATTTCATCGTATGAATAATCTTCACGTTCAATTAAATTTGACCCTATTTCGTAATGGTGTGTTTAGAAATTTGTATGTTTTAATATCAGGATCGGGCATTTATTGGTTCCAAAGTGCACCTACTAGTAGGTACCTACTTTGCAATTTAATGTTCTAGTTCCAGGTGAAATAAAAGTGTCAGATATGAATATGCATGATAAATACATTAACTTCACGTAGATTTCCAGTACTTTATTCAATTATTGATAGCGATTTATAATATTTTCAGATCATTAATGAAATCGTAAAACCATGTATGACCGTGTTAAAAATGTGCATATCCGTAAATGATGCAATGTTGATGTATGTGTAATGAGTAGGATCAAGAAAGGGACACTTAGATAGTTTGGGCATGTAGAGCGAATGAACGAAAGAGTGTGAAGAGAATATATGATGCGAAAGTGAATGGAAGAAGTCAGTGACGCCCGAGGAAGACATGGCACCATCAAGTGAATTAAATACTTGAATCGGGCCATGTGAAGAGTCAAAATAACAGAAAAGTTTGTATAAGACGATGTATGCATCTATAAATCAATGGTCATGCCGGTGGGGAGGGCAATCTTGTTGTTGAAACGAATCGCTTCGGATGTCGATATATTTTGCATGAATCAAGCTTCGTTCAAACGATAAGCATTCCTGCTTTTTGTGTTATTATTCCTTAGTTTTTATACATTATTTTGATGAAACATTGTGTTTAAATTGTTTTATTTTTTATTGTCTATACTTTACATTCATTGTAATTTATATTTCTTAGAATTGTTTGATTGATTTTTTATATATGACTATTGTGTACTATTTAATACACTGACTAAAAATTATTTTTTTTGTAACGTAAATGTTAATAAAGAATTTAAATTGAATTGAAAAAAAAAAAGAAAATGAATGTGAATGAAGCAAGGAGTGTGTGCTAAAACTTAGTAAGTTAGTTAGATTTATAATGATTTCAATCATAGGCTACTGCCTAACGTTATCGGAAATTTCTAAAACAAACACTACTTTGTTTTCATTATTAATAGAAAGGCATTTTCTCGTTGTTTCAAAACTCATACCAAACATTCTTTAAAAATGAGTCTAAGATAGAAATGTTTTCTTACCGCAAATATACTATTTTACACCTGTTTTGATTGCTATAATATTTAAAAAAGAATTCTGCCACCCAGATTCCTTTCATACAATTTCAGAGAAGGAAGACTGTTTTTTCCCCGTAGTATAATACGATATTGCATTAACCCTATGCTTATAAATCAGTTGCCAAAGCTCAAAGCAACGACAAAGCTATATGGGCAGTTTCTAAATCGCTCCTATTCTTTTCTACTTTCAATTGATCTGTTAATTTTCTTCATCAATGAAACACGGTTTCGCTTTTCGGCCTCCATTTATAACAGGGAGCGAACAAAAAGAAAAAAAGAGGTTTCATTATTTGTTTGCTTCAATTGGTAGCGTTGATTAGACGAAGAGAAGTCATTATATAAAATGGTGTTTCATTAGGTTTCCCAACTTGCTCTAGAAGTTGTCTAGTAAGCTCGCGACCGTCTTGCCATACCCAAGCTTTTCTCGACTGTTTTATTCTCACGTCATGTATCACGAAATACAATTTAAGTTGAGAAACAAACAAATGGATGTTGTAGCGTAAGTTTTATATTAAAGCGTTTTTTAAGAACGGTTTTTTACAACCCGTTTTTTATTGTGTTTTATTTGATTTTATTACTATTGTAGTTAATTAGTGTTAATTTCCAAGGCAAAATTTTGTGGTTACTATTTCCATACTTAGACGAAAAGACTTTTATAAATACCAAATTGTGCATTTATTGAAAAAAAGTCCCCATGACAGATCTTTCAAGGATGTATGAAACGTTGACACAAGAAAAAAAAGCAAAAAACGATTAAATATCCTAAAAGTCAACAAGCCAGGAGTGGTAAATACTCTAAGTATCGACCTGGTGAAAGGCACTGGTCAGAATCGAAACGTTGTTTGAAATGGCGTTAGGCGGGTTTGGTGAACAGATCTGAATAGTCAGGTACTTCTCAACCTTTCTCTTCCCCATCTCCTTCTCCTTCCCAATACCTTCAGCCTCACATCATGCCCCATTATGAGATGCCATCGTCTCACTGGATCTAGACGGTTGGGAGCAGTTGGGACTCTTGTGCGGTATTCACAATATATATATTTTTTTAAACTGGCTAAAAAACCACAATAACAATCAGCGAAATGCAAAAATCTTTTAAAAAATATTACGGAGGAAAAAATAAAGAAAATTATAACGGATAAACGAGAGAATACAAAAGCGATAGCATGGAATAAATAAAGATATAAAACGAGTTATTTATCAAGCCTTTTCAATCAAAAAACAATATGCATAGTGCTTTCATTATTTTTTGTAAAGCTTGCTTTTATTGATTTAACTCTTTCATCGCATCGTTTCCAGCCTCCATTCTCGGCTCCCGTCGATTTAAATACACATTAAAGTGGTCCATTCCATGCACTGAATGGCGATCTGAATAAAGCTTCACACACATTTGATTAAACGATATTCGAAAAATGGCCCGGCCGCCTTTTAAATAATTAACCGAAAGTTTTTTGGGCTTTTTGGGAACGCTGCTGGCTATTCCACGGTCGTGGGAATATTCGAAACTACCTGTAAAACCGGGCAAAATGATTCAGGCAATGAAAATGACGAAAAGCTCATACGGAGGAAGTGTTTAAGTGTGAGATATTCCATTTTTTAGATATGGTAATCTTACACAATATAACTTGGGAGACAGCGAGGCTATGGAAATATTAAAAAGTGTGGTTAGGCGATAACTGAAAGGGATGGAGAAATGATTAAAGAAAGTTATGAGAACTTAGAATGTAAACAATATGTTATGTATCTAAACCACGTTTCGAAATTAAATACCGGTATTTTACTATGGGTGTGGAAACTTATTATTTTGTTTATTATTTCGTTTTATCACCTTGAATTCATATTATCTGTCTCTTTCTCTTTGTTCCTTTGTTAAAATTTAAATGTTGTTAAATTGTTTTGTTATTTTATTTTATTTCATATTTTGTTCTCCCTCTGTATGTATATATAACCGCGCACTTTATATTTTTTGTTTCTTTTAATGTTGTACCCTGATGATGCTTAGGCTAAGCGAAACCGGTGGGTCATAAAAATTAAAATAATATTCATGGTCTTGTACAAATTTATTTTTTCATTTCTTTACTTATTATTTTGTTAATCATTTGATGAAATAATTCATAAATTTTACTTCCTAGGAACGATTCCATAAATCAGACCATTTTTAGGCAGACCAGCGCTTTATGGACAACGTGGCGGCCAACCTTGAGAGGCTGGTAGAGAAGACTTGCTGGGAAGAAAAGCATCGGATTGTCGGAAGTGAAATGGCGCCATCGAGGATGCCCCTTAGGAAGACCAGCGCTTTATAAACAACGTGGTGGCCAACCTCGAAATGCGGGTAGAAAATACTTACTGGGAAGAAATATCGCTGTGTTGTGTTTACTGTTATGCGTTGTGTTTTTTTTAACTAGAATATGAGTAATGATACAATACTTTAATTATTTAAAGAGTGAAGTACCCTTGAGGTACCACTTTTTATTGCAAATATCGTCATTCGGTTATTTTATCCACACATCGATAGTCCGAGTCCAGAGTTAATAAAATATTGCACTAAATGGCCCGGTTTATATTTGAAGTCGCCCGTAATGCAGCAGGTCGCAAATGGTTGCAATTTTCTGCCTTTCAATTCGATAACTGCAACAGAAATGAAAATGCATGAAGTATTTTTCAAAATGTGTTTGATTTATTCGATGAAAAGCGAAAAAATGTAATTGAAATTCGTCAAATGTAAAAAACGGAATTTTTTCAATGTTCCAATATCCGGCGGGAACGTTTTGCACTGATCGTTACCGCATTTCAGTAAATAAAACAAAATGCTTTCCGACTTCAGATACCTTGGAATAAAAGTGGGAATTTGGTTGTAGACATTTTTGAACATGTGCGGATATGCAAACTTCGTCATCCCAACAATTCGGAGATAGTTGAAAACTTTCCAAATACTGGCCAGCTTTTTAGAAAATCTCAAAATCAATCGAGCAACAAATTACAGAGGTGATTGAAATTTATGGGCACCTGATTAATAATAATACGGACGATGGATCACACTTAACGCTTTTTGGGAAACCTGCTTTGAAGGGTGATTCACCACCGTGGTCGAGGGGTTAAGTTCCTCAACTACGAATCCAGAGGTCACGGGTTCAAAACCGAGCGCGCGCAATAAATTTAATTTAATCAATATGTATTACTTCACATTTAATTAATATCAGTTCTCAGTTAACGTTTTACTTCTTTCATTTCATATTATCTGTCTCTTCCTCTCTGTTCCTTTGTTAAAATTTAAATGTTATTATTTTTTTCTCATTGTTCTCTTTATATTTTGTTCTCCCTCTGTATGTATGAGTATATATAAGCACACACTATGTGTTTACTGTTAAGTTTAATTTTCTACCATGATGATGCATAGACTAAGCAAAACCGGTGGGTCATAAAAATTAAATTTGTGGTCTTATAGAAAGTTATTATTTCATTTTAACAATAATATACGTTTCAAAGCAGTTGAAACTTGACATCTGCCCTGATGATGGACACTGCAAGGCTGTCCAAAACATTGCCTCAACAAGGACGAAACTAAAACCTCAAAAAATGAATTTAAAAAAATATTCATTTGCACCCCTTAAAACCACTACGAGGACGTTTTTAGAAGATTCGTCAAAATGACACTTTGGATTGCGAAATTACTGAAAATTGTCATTATGATAATGAATGCAGAGATATCCGTAGACTTAAGCAGTCTATTATTTTTGTCGCCTCTAAAGAGCGGCCTTAGGTAAAGCTAACAAGGGAAATGTCGGATAAGAACCTGAGAATATTACCCCAATGCCCATTTCATTTGCATATATATATCCCGAATGGTTCAACCGTTCGAAGCCATTATATAAATCATGGAGGTAATGTCACGATAATATTAATTGTATCCTGTGTTATAAATTATATTAAGTTACTAGGTACTTTCACTGTGTTGCGATAGATTTTGTAACCTACCTTGGAAAAGACAAACGAGTTGATTTGATTGTTTATGTTATTTTTCTACGATTGTCTATAGGTACTGATTTACAAAATTAAATGTAAAGGCGCCCGAAAAGGAAACTAAAGAACGGTTAAGGCAGTCAAAAGAGGAAATAAATTACAAACGACTTATTTTTATATGGGTTAATCACAAAACTTAAAGTATGTGATGACCGGTTGGTAGCTGAGTGGACAAACGCGTCGTGGGTTCAATTCTTCTTCTAGCTAAGTCCCCCATCATTGCACAAGCAACATTTTCCGCTTATTATGATGCTAGCAGGAGTTTTTCAAATTTAGTCAGGTTATTTGTAACCCGGGAATGTATATAATAATAACAATATTAAGTTTGATTAAATTAGACTACAAAAAAATAAAATGAAGTTGTACAAATTTAACACAAACTATAAATAAGTATATTTTTTCTAATTTTGAATAATGGACACCCTATTATGTATGGCAATAAATATTTCTTTGCAAGCTCATGGATTACATTGCCTCCTAGCGTAAAATATTTAAACTAATTTCTAACATCTCATAATTTTTTTCTAGAATATTCTAAATACAAATTTTTAAATTACGAAGGCAGTTACCTACCAAGATTATCTATAAAATATATTTGAACAGCTGTAAAGAATGCTAGAATCAAATAGAACACCACCTGTGGGTGAATTATGAATGATTCGGATTGAATATTTTTAGGGAGAAAACGTGATGGCGCAGTTTAGAGAGAGTTTTACTGCTTTTCTACACCGCAATGGCGCCAAGATTTTATGCATTCTGGAATGCGCAATTCGATTTGTTCTAAATATTCTGTTATCACATAATGCAGAACATTAGAATTATATTTTCAGACGTAATTAATGAATATTTAACCTCTGGAATGCCGGAATCCCGCAAGGTGGAATGCTGACTGTAATTTCGTAATAACTCACTTGTGTTTTACAAAATGATGTTTTTGTCAATTATGCTATCTTCTCAGATAATGTGATTATGTTATTCTTCAAACTGTGTGTTGGCATAAGTGTTTTTTTTCTAGAATAGCTACTTATATTCGGAGAATTGTTTTTTTTTCTTTTCTTCAAGAAAAAGTTTGATTGAAAAGGGGAGGTTTTTTTTAAATTGTTTTATTCTATTTTCGTGTGGCTTAATAAATGTCCTTCCAAATAAAAACAAAGTTGCATGAGGTTTTTATGTAAATACAAACAGTAATGTCACTTCAATTAATGACAAATCGTTTTTTGTTTGCCGAACTGACGTAAGCAGAACTACAAATATTTATTACTCGACTTGAACGGACTTAACACAATGCAAAATTTCTCTATGGATTGATTTTTTCGTTGATAAACGATCACGGTTCATTTAAAAATGGGAACAATACGATGTTCGAAATTTTACAGAAAAAAATATTGATTGATATTTTTTTAGTAAAAAGAAAAGAACATATTTTTCATTGTGACAGTTTTTCAATGGAAAATATAGCCGATTTTTCGTTCACTCTTTCGGCAGGGAAAACATTTTTTCAAAAAAGGTTTTTTATGTAAACATTTCAGAATGTAAAAGTTTCAGTATTAAAATGGAAAAAAAAGTGTCCTGGCAAGGATCTGATATATCTAAATCATTCTAGGTAATATGAACAAAAAAATGGGAAAAATTCCTGAAAAAGTTTCAAGTTCTGTACGTAGGTAATGTTTCGAAGGTCTGCGTGGTCGAGGGGTAAGACGCTCGACTACGAATCCAGAGGTAGCGGGTTCAAACCTGGCGTGCGGAAATAAATTTAATTTAATTAATGTGTTTCATAACACATTTGATTCATTTTAAAATATTTGTGGCACGTTTCAGAGTGGTAGATACTCTAAAAATCGACCTGGTGAAAGACCACCATTCGAAATTGAAACGTTGTTTGAAATGACCTTAGCCGTGTTTGTTACCATATCTGAATAGCCAGGTACTTCCTGATTCTCCTCTTCCCTTCCTTCCCCTCCTCGCTACCTTCAACCTCACAACATACTTCAATTGGGGATGTCATAGTCTCACTGGCTCTGAGACGGTTAGGAGCAGTTAGGACTCTTGTGCGGTGTCTACTATCAAAATAAAAAAAGGAATACCCGACACGAATTGATATTTTATTTTGTCAGCACTATTTGAACGTTGTATATTTCGCAGAAACTTTGTTCCACAAAGTGAAACGCGAACCGATTGCAAAATGAATTCTAGTAGTTGTTTTCATTCCTTATTTATTTTCATCTTTCTTTATATTGTTTACTCATTAAAACTTTTCTAGAAATGCATAATCTCACAGCGCTGAATTCAAAGACGAGATATTTCTTTCCGAGAGGTGCAACTTCACTGCATTCGAAATTCAAACAAAATTCACGTGGAGGAGTTTCTAGCGGGCTTTATTTTCTGTTTTTCTTGCTTTTAAAGTTGGGAAGTGGTTCATTAAAATCGAAAAAACTATGCGATTCGCCGAATTTCAACAGAAGAAATGCAAGGATAAGTTATGAAAGATATCTAGTTACCTTTGCACTTTAACTGTTTCATTCAAAACGAACCGTGAATTTAAAAATGTGACCCTTTAAAAAAGTTTGATATACTTGGTACGAGTATGTAGTTGTCAAATTGATCAGTGCCATCTAGCTGAGTGGACTAGATCTGATAATTTATTGTCAGTTATAATTAATAATAAGTTATAAAGTCGAATAATAGCGCCGAAATATATTGGTTAGGTTTATAGTAAAATTATTTATATTAACGATACTAGTTTGGGTGTTGTAATGTTATTACTTTAAAAAAATACAAAAAATAAACTTTTTTAAGTACACGAGTATACGGTTTTTAGAATTAGCTAAATGTTTCACATTTAATTATTTAGTCATTAGTAAAAATGGATATAAAAATGTCAGAGAAAAAAATTACCTTCACCCCTGCTACTGGCAGATGTATAAACTTATCTGTGCAGTAAATGAATGTTAACGAATCGCAATAAAAAACTGAGTACCGCACAAGAATCCTAACTGCTACTCCATACCTACATCCCAACTATCTGGAGCCAGTGGGACTATGGCATCCCCAATTGGAGTATTTTGTGAGGCTGAAGGTAGGGGAGAGGACAAGGAGATGGGGAAGAGTAAGGTAAGGAAATACCTGACTTTTAAAATATATATTTTTAATAGTTTAATAGTAATAGCTGTCAGGAGCCAATAAATAAATGGCTAATTTATATAGCGCCATTTTTATGAAATATCACCTTAAGGGCGTTAATGGCAATGAAACTATGGCATCATAAATTGGGGTAAGTTGTAAGGTTGAATTTTGTGGGCAGAGGAAGAAGATGGGGAAGAGTAAGGTTGGAAAGTACCTGACTATTCACATCTGGTCATCGAGAACGACTAAAATCCAATCCGTTTCGATTCTGAATGGTGGTCTTTCACCAGGGCGATCCATAGAGTATCTACAAATTTGACTTATTTATTTTTTTATAAACTAACGGACTAACGTCCAATTACAAAAAAATTACATAACACGAAATGGGAAAAAAAGAGCAGCAGAGAAATAACAGCGCCTACATAATATTACATAAAGCAATAACAAAAATAGGACAACATATGCATAAGAAAGAACATTCAAATCAAAGCCTAGGTAAAGTCAAAGTTTTGGTAGAGTCGTTAAGAATGATAAAAAATATTTAGACTGGTACCATCAATTTCAAGACCATGGCTTGAGTTAACAAGTCTCGACATTCTGGACAGTGGAGAACTTGTACATAAATTTCCGTTGTAACTTCTCCCTATCACCGACATAAACGATATGCCACAGAATGTAGGGTACAATGGATGTAGGTCATTCAAAACCTAATTCTTTATAATTTGACACCGCATTAATTAAATGGCACCCCATTAAACGTTTAGTCACGGATGTCGGATAACAATGTCATGGGAACGCATTTAGCCCGCCCATTACAATAAAATAAAGCTCTCAAACAATCCTATTAAATAAAATAATAATGCGCACAAACAATGCAGCAAAAAGAAAATAATGCTTTTTAACAATCGCTAGATTTTGAATAAGCAACGCCCGTCGGTTTCGGGTCATTTGACAGGCTGAATGCGCGCGCATCGCAAGCAACATGGCGCCACATGACACGTATTTCCGGTTCCGTCTCGCGTGCAATCGCTTGGCCGCGGCAGCATAAAATAACAGTGCCTACGCACACAATGTAAATTGCTAAAGAGCCAATGTAAACATTGAATAAAAATGTTATTATATGAACGGACAGGAGCGGAATGTGAATTTTATATTGTGTTAAACAATGCGAAACGAATACAGGAAACTGTGGATGTATTTATACATAAAAAAAAATACCGCACAAGAATCCCAAATGCTCCCAACCGGCTGGAGCCTGTGAGACTATGGGATCCCCGATCGGGGTGTGTTGTGAGGCTGAAGGTAGGGGGGGAGGAGAAGGAGATTGGGAAGAGGAAGGTTGAGGAAGTAGCTGGTTATTCAAATCTAGTCACGAAACACGACTAAAGCCCACCCTAGATATCTAGTTCGCAGGAATCTGATATTGAGAGATCTTAACCAATAATTACTCTAGAGGTTTAAATTTAAAAGCTTTCTTATTTTATGTTATACATTACAACTAGTTGTTTCTACCCGGCTTCGTCCGAGTTTCAACACAACAGAAAGACGTGAAAAAACTACGTAACAGTTAAATAGTATTTAAATGCTTTATAGCTCTTTATGCAAACGGCTCTGTGAGCTGAAAAATTTGCGCTCATAAAAAATTACAGACATAAATCGAACTGCAAATTTCATGACGATCTTTACGCTTTTTCGGAAGATAGCTCTTGAATACAGACATACCAACAAAAAAAATCGATAGCTCTAATACAATAATTATAATATAATACGAAAACCTTTGTATGGTAAAGTCGCCTGAATCTAGTTTCAAGAAAATTTCTGCAACTAAAAAGGTCGCAAATCATTGGTTAAGGAAAAGACTCCTACGGGATTGTTTAACCCCGTCTGAATACGGCTTAACGAGGTTATTCCCCAGGGAAATCTCTCGAAATAACCGGTTTAATATGCGTAGTTAGTTATTTTTATTGAACGAATTATTTCATCTCATAGTATTAATACCGTAAAACGTCTGTCCTACATGGTTCCATCAATCGCCGCGCGGGGCGATAATGTCTGCAAAGACATTCGTACATATTGGTTAGTAAATATTGTATTAAAGATATTGTATAAGATGGAAAGGCCGATAAGGATATTGAAAGAACGGTGAATGCAGGAAACTCCATTGATGGAGGACTGAACGCTGTTGGCGCAAATAAGAAATTGTCCAAATAAGCGAAACTAGCAGTCCACAATGGAGTGCTTATGCCAACCCTGATGTGTGGCAGTGAGGAATGGAACTGGCAGAGGAAGGGTGAAAGTAGACTAAATGCTGTGGAAATGATATCCCTGAGACGTATGTGCGGTACAAACCATGTATGACCGTGTTAAAAATGTGGATATCTGAAAAGAATCCAAGGCTGATGTATGCGTAATGAATAGGATCAAGAAAGGGATAGTTAGATGGTTTGAGCATGTAGAGCGAATGAACTAAGAAATTTGTGTGAAAAGAATATATGATGCCAAAGTGAACGGAAGAAGAAGTCGGGGACTCCCGAGGAAAACGTGGCACCATCAAGTGAACCAAATACTTGAATCGGGCCATGTAAAGAGTCAGAATAACAAAAGGGTGTGTATGATACAATGTAGGAATGTCAAGGAAGCAAGGAGTGTGTGCCAAGACAAAGTTGTATGGCAGTCCGCCCTCTCTGCCTACCCCTGCGGAAAAACGGCGTGATGGTCAGTTAGTTAATATACGAGCAGTCAGTACGTATGCAATAGTACAGGCTTGCACCAAGTTAGTGGAAGATGTATGATCTTCGTATGTTATTTTAATGTTTTCAAATAAATTAATAAAGCATATAAAATTTAATATTGAAGGAGATTTGACGATCAACAATATTTTGGTATTAATATCAACAATTTTTAATACTCAAGACGATAGAGGATAGAGTGAGGGAATGTCAATATTTAAAATATTGATAAGGTTGTTGGTTGCAATCCAAAATATTTGTAATATTGATTGCTTTCTCTTGCAATACATCGTCGAACGCCAACACAAACAAAATATATAATCGGTAAATTTATCGTGAGAGCTAACCGCAGTTCGTCAATATTTATCGATTGTCTGGGAACTCGTTGAAAAAATGAAATACAAATGTTTGACAAGTGCAATAAGGTAGAAAAAAATAATTTAAAATTAACACATTGAGTGCAATTATATGTTAATACAATGACTGGGTTTGGAATACATTTTATGTGTTTATATTAATGCATCGATGCTTTAGGTGAATTTGACATCACTGGATTCTTCTAGATTTTGGAATATGTAGATATAAATCTATACTAATGTGAATTTGCTTGATATAATCAATGGACGAAATGAATTTGGTACATTGTTCAGTGATACAAGCGTATTATCTGTTTAATTACATTAAATTAATATTGATCGAAGATAAATCACCAGTTAGTATTAGGCATAAGTTAATATTAAGTCTTAGTTTTAATATCATGTTAATTATGCTGTAAAGTGCCCTTGAGGTGACCAAAAACGGCGCTTTATAAATCAGCCAAATATTATTATATGATATTAAAGCTTTCTTGTATCTACATGCAGGGCAGTAAAATACATCTGCCACATCTGCGTAAATAACTAAGGCTCTACCAACTACGTGTAACCAAGGTACAAGCGAGTATCTGAAAGACTCAGTCCTGATATTATTGTTACAACTAAATATAATTTGATGCACAAGCGAATGGTAGACAGGAAAGGAACTCCCAGGAAGATATGACTCCATCAAGTGAATCAAATACTAGAGTCAGCATATTATGTCAAGCGTTAGGATAACAATGGTATCTATGAGACGATGTAAGAATGTGAATGAAGCAAAGAGTGTGCGCCAAAACAGAGCTATTTTGGTGTCCATACTTAATGTCTACCCTCGGTAAAAGAAAGTTGATTGTTAGATATTTAGTTAATCATATTAATAAAAAAGTAACTCGCAATAAAACGCGTTGAATTTTCACATCGCTCTTAAAACGTTTGTGCTTTATAAAAGACGGGACGAAAAAACGAATGTTTGTCGTAAGACGTGTAGGAGGGGCATAGAGTCGAGTTTGCCGTAGCAGGTCTAGAAGGGTGTTCATTTAATTAATTCTGATCAACATAATATTATTTCTGAGGAATATCTCGGGAATTAACTAATTCATTGCACAGTAAACTAAAATCTGATTTTTCCTTGCCGCTTATATTATTGTGGAAAAAAGGATTTGGAAATTTTTAAAGTCATTTTACGGTAAAATTTTGGGTGGAAAAAGTTTAGTTTTCATTGATCTAAAATATAAATTGATGATATCTCGAATGCTTTCTTGAAAAACATTTAATATTTTTGCTACAGATTCATCAGAATCAATTCAAAAGTGAATCTCTGGAAAACCCTTCGATTCTGGAGTGCTATGTCGCCTTAATAAGTTTGTAATGTAAATATAGCTTACTCGGTAGTCGGCCATCGGTTAGTCTGGAATTCAGTCGCCTGTTAGTTTAATGAATGGGTGGCAATACGAATCGGGTGTCGCGGGGTGCGGACAGATTTAGAACCGGACCGCTCGTTCGTTCATTCGTTCGTTTTCCGATGCGCCATTCTAGAGACTGCAGTACACTCTGTACACGTGGATAACCACCCATACCCAAATGCACGAATTTATTTGCGCGATTGGTTATCAGAGAGATTTCGTAAAACGGTAATGGCTTTGACTCTGGACCCGGAGGTCGTAAGTTCAACACCACGAGAAGTGCAATAAGAAGAAGTAAAATTTCCTCTTTGCACAATAAATTAACTATTTTTGTGCTTTGTTCTGAGCGGAATTTATCGGTTGTATGATTTTTTGTCGAATCGTCTTCAGATCACGATTATAAAATCTAATAAGCCTCATACCTACTATTAGAGAAAATAAGAAACCTAACCTAACCAAAGTTTGCATTTGGTAAAAATGGTGATGATTTAAAAAAAATATTATTATTTTTATTTTTTTTATTTTAGTTACTTGTACATCAAAGTTTACAAAATTTCTAATTATAATTCATATTATTTTTGACTTAATAATAATAACTTATACACTACTTGATATCACTAATGTATTTAAAAAGTTATTACAGGCTATTTTAAATGTATTATTTTTTTCTTGCATCAATTGGTGAAGTCGTCTTTAGACCATTATTTTTAACCATGGTATCGCCCTATAGGTACTTCAGAAAACGTCGTCTTCCCTTCTTCTTTCTTAATCCAACTTTTACCATCTCACAATTCACAAAATCTCCAGTCGAGGATGTCATAGATCCACAGGCTCCGGGCAGTGGTGCTTTCGTGCCGTGTTCATATTGTGAATCAAAATGCTTCGGGCGTTTTATTTTCTAGCCAATGACAGTCTCAAGCGAGTCTCACGGCAGTTGTCACTGGTCATTGGATATACACGTGGCAGGGAGCTTTTTCACACACGATGTGAACAGAATAGATAAAAAACGTCACCACACATTCAACATTTTTTTAAAAATATTCGATTGGTATGTTTCATTTAAACATTTATTTTCATTTAACAGACGAGATCACCATGAACTACTGTATACTCTTTATCGCGTATTGCAACATTGTTATTATTTGGTTAAGTGTAAACAGAACGCCTACGTCGTAGAGTCTCACTGAAAGAATGTTGTTTGTATATTTTCAGGAAGAAAGCTTTAGCATTATATGAACGGTAAAGCGGAAATCTGTTTTCTGAAGCAGCAAAACTATGAAACAGTAAGCTCCAACGTCATTAAATTTGCACAGCTGTTTCTGTATGAGATTTGAAGGTGGACGCAAGTATTTTCAGCTTGCGACGCCGAAGATTTCACGAAGCTTGTCGGCTACTAACTACTGGTATTTTTATAAAACTTGTTCAATTTTTTTGCTAACGTATTCTGATCCCCTGTTTCTTAGACTAACTAAAACATGTATTAGCTATTTTATTATTCTTATTCTTGTGAATAGATATTAAACAATCAATCATTTCTCTCTCCGGGGATACGCAGCGACGCTTTGCAATGTTATCCTCAGACATAACAATTAACTTTGTCGTATCTATGAACTTTGTCCTGTACATTTAAAAATAGACACTGTTGGATCCGAAGCTGCGATAAAACAACGAATGTGTTTTCAGCTTCAGATGAATTTTGAAAATAGTGGACTGTAAAACGATAAACTATACTACTTGATGGAAGTGTCTAATTATGGATGTGAACAGATTATGGAGTGAAGGAACTAAGTAAACCAATTCACCCACCGATGAAGTTGATGTTTAAGTTCTTGATTATTCATATACAACGAATTACAACACTTAACTCAATATTATTGAAGAACAACTAAACGAGGACCGAACGAGACACCAACGAACCAAATAACGTTTTTCACATAATTATTTTTCTGTTTCGATTGTCAATTGTTTTCGAACACAGTGTTGTTTAGTAAGAAAATCGAATAGCGAAATGGGGGGATAGGTAAGAACTGGATGAAAAACCAAAAGGTAAAGGCCTAACAAATTATCTCTTTGAAATCCTACAGACACCTTGTCTAAAAAGTCAGCTGCTCCGAATTGAACTGTGCCCACTATGATGTAGAAATGTGTACGAATCGTATAGTGGAAAGATTTTTAAGGTTGTGTTTAGCCCAAAATGGTAACGTTACGGTTATTAAAGCCATTGCAATCTTATTACAAACGTTTGATCGAGTCTCTAAGATAATATAGGTGACAGTCTGACTACTAACAAACTAACAACTGACTGCAGCAAGCCGTAAATAAGACATTTGTGTCTGGCGACTAGACTTGGCTAAGTGGAACGATTTCCCCGCTTGCTATAAGTACAACATAGAGACAAACAAGAGTATGAGCCAGAAGAATGACGGAGAATAGAATCGCTTTACTTAATCGTGTCAAATGCAATATATTAATTACTATTTAATAAGTTCCCACCTTGGAGTAAGAATATCTATGGAGAGAGAGCTAATTTGTTTTACCTAACCTATACAAAGTTGCGATAAATCACTTTCTCCGGGTTTTTACGTCATACACCATGAGAGAGAAAGAGACAACATTTTTTTCTCAAAACATCACACAGCTTTTAGGTATTGTTAGAATGTTTTCTGTGACCCACGTGATCGGGGACTCCGCCCACGACGTAATTTACCGGTTTTGAGGTTATGTCTTATATTTATGTTGATACAAATATAGCGGAAAAGTGGTTATACAAATAAGCAAAACATTACGTCGACATGCGCTATAAATGCTTGTATAAGAAATCTAAAATGAGTTAAATACACTACTTTTTGCAGGTTTTAAACATTTTAAAATGTCTTTGACAGCATGTTAGAATTATCGAATTATCGAGTATATAAATACATTATAATAACTATAAACTTTCTTTATTATTTGAACAAACGTTATGCTATTCGTTTGGTAAGATATTTTGAATATATAAATCATTTCAAAGTATTTTTGATATCGTTTTGTTATGCGAACGCTTTTTTGAGGTTATGTCCAATATTTGTTTGTTTGTAAAAAAAGTGTGTCTATGAAATCCCTAGCCACGCCTGTTCAGAGAAGTCAGGTAAAATTCTTACAAAACTGACTACACTGCCTTGGATAGGTAGGCCTCTATGTACTCTAAGGTTCCCACTTAAAAGCTTTATGAAAGAGGAACGTTACATTCTCATATCAACAATAATATTAATATGCACAGATCAATTCAAATTCCTACCTACCTAATCATTTTCACCATTTCGCCGTTTTATTCAAAACGGCGACAATTCGAAACAACTGACAATCGAAATATTACAATAATAAATACACGATGCGTTAGTGTTTGGGGAGCGTATGAAGAAAACTCAATGGTAACACACCCACAAATAATGAAGTAGATGCATTGGTGATGCAACATTAAAGATTACGATTATTACCTCAATAATCGTTGAATTCCAAATAATCTAATTGTTACAATCAATTTGCTTTAATTTGCTTACTAACAGGCAAGTAAATTTAATTCCAGTGTTTAACGTTTTTTTTCTTTTTCCATTGTTAATACATTATTTCGTGCGGTTTTACTGTTTTTAAATAGCCGTTTGTATTTATTTATCATTATTTTTCTTCAAGAAATCAGTAATGTAACAAAATTACCTAATAACCATAAAACATCGGTAATACCGGGTAATAATCGACGGCCTAACGATAAGATGCTCGAATACGAATCTAGAGGTCGCGGGTTCAATCCCGGCGTGAGCAAGAACATTTTATTTAATTAAAGTGTGTCAACATTTGATTCATATACAGTATATTTGCGGCACGTTCCATAGTGGTATATACTCTAAGTATCGCCCTGGTGACAGACCACCATTCAGAATCGAAACGTTGCTTGAAATGGCTTTAGCCGTTTTCGATGACCAAGTCTCAATAGCCAGGTACTTTCCAACCTTCCTCTTCTCATCTACTTCCCTCGCCCACTACCCTCAGACTTACAACATACCCCAATTGATGATGCCAGTCTCCTCATTGCTTTGTAGCCCTTGAGGTGATATTTGTTTTAGCCGTGTTTGGTGACCAGATATGAATAGCCAGGTATTTCTCAAACTTCCTGTTCCCCATCTCCTTACCTTCCCCACTACCTTCAGACTCACAGGATACCCCGATTGGGGATGCCATAGTCTCACTGGATCTAGAAGATTGGAAGCAGTTGGGTCTCTAGCACGGTATTACCATAAAAATAAATAAAAAAAAAACAGCAAAGAAAGGTCAGAAAGTCGCTAAAGATAAAATTGTGCAAATCGATACTTGGCGAAAATCTTATCCGTCTTATTAATGTGTGGGCAATCCTCCAGAGGAAGGTTAGTAAACAACAGAACGGGATATATCGAAGATGGTTCTCCCGAGAGCAACATCAGCAAAATAATTACAGTGTGAAGTTAATAACGGCTCGAGGGTGCTAGCGATAAAATACTCCATTGTTATTACCGCATGTTTATTCAATATGGTATTATTAGTACCCGTGAAAAATCACGGGATGTAACTTGACTTGCGAAGAAAAAACATCAGTTTCTTTAATCCACTTATTTCAAATATGGAATAATGTCTGCTAAAATACAATATTGGTAGGTCTTTATTAGCTAGGAGGGGATTTGAGGAGATTGTTTTTTAAATTTGATTATTTAAATTAACACCAGTTACATAATAATTGAAAAGTTCACACTCGAACGGTCGTACGTACTCACAAAGGAAATTATTTGTAGTCAATTGAAGACCCCACGGCAAGAATATTTTAACTAACTTTTTTTTGTCAAAAATGAGTTAGTATTCTTACTAAACTAATTCTGGTACGCTCTATTCAATGAACACACTTTCAGATCTTGAAAATGACACGAACATGGAAAATTAAAGAGTTTATTTTTATTTTATTTTATTTTGGTACATATAACAGGCATGATGCCCAAAACATATATACATGAGTGGTTATTTAATTGGAATATTTAACAATAGTAAGTAATCAAGTGAAAGTTTATGAAAAATGCAAGAGTAAATGAATAACAAACAAAATCAAAAGAATAATATTATACAAGGTAGTACATAAATTCATGGATTATTGGCACCTGACCTGAAGAGATGCCTATTAGCCGTTTGGTACTTGGTACTTCATATAACCAGTCCATAACTAAAGGGCATCATTACAATATCAGCTTGATATGATTGACAGATTAAAAAAAATAATGATTTATCGTATCAATAAAAATGTCTACTTCATTGCTTGTGCAGTGAATGCTGTTGTAGTTTCTTAATGTTCTCGCCAAATGAGAGAAATATCCTGCATTTGTGTGGTAGGCTTTAATGTTAAAAATATTGTTTATCCTCCTCGTTGATTTTCTTATTGGTATGTTAATGTTAATTTGGGATAAAATATCTGGTGCATTAATTGATGAATGCATAATTTTGTGTAAAGTTAATATATCAGAAAGTTTACGTCTGGCTGACAGAGAGTGAAGTTTATAGTGCGAAATTTGTTCATTTTTTGAAAATATGTTTGAAAATATTAACTGAAAATTTTGTTATAACTGAAATATTTTTTAATGGCAAGAACATGTTATCTACAATAATAACATTGTATCGCAGAAATGTATTAAAATGCTAAATTATATATTAAATTTAGTACGTTAGCTATAACATTCATGAAAAATAGTTAGTGGATTTGTGATGGTACACACCTTTTTTAACAAAACGCAAAAGACTGTATATCTCAGAATGACTTGACAGTTAGTTAACAGATTGTTGCCGTGGGGTCTGTAATTATTAGTTGGTGTTGAAATTGAAGCAAAGCGAGCAATTTATTTGATAAATTCCGGACGGTTTTTTTGTAAATGTGAATATCGCACAAGAACCCTGAATTGTTTGGAGTGTTTGTGAGGCTATGGCATCCTTACTAGTAGGGAATGGCGTGAGGCTGAAGAGAATGGAGTGGGGAAGGATACGATGAAGAGGAAGGTTGGAACGTACCTGGATATCGAGATCTGGTCACTAAACAAGGCTAAGGCATTTTAAGCAAGCATTTTAAGAATAGTTGTTTTCAACAGGACGATACTGAGCGGATCTGGCACTTGATAGGATAAGATAGAATAATTTTTGAATAATTCTGTATTTGTTCTACCGCTGTCATTTAAGACCTAAGTTATTTTGAACACAGTTGGCATTAATTTGCCAAATGAGTACAGGAGGTTTTTAGGACTTGTTTTTGTGCTCAACAACTCTAATGACTTCCGGCTATCGTGTTTCCTCCGTCATAAAATGTGGATGTCTTCAAGAAAGGTTTCCATGATCACTCTTTTCTCTCCTTAAAAAATTTCAAAAATTTCAAAAATATTTTTATAATGAATACCGCACAAGAGTCCCAAATGCTCCCAACCGTCTAGAGCCAGTGAGACTATGGCATCCCCAATTGAGGTATGTTGTGAGGCTTACTGTCGTGGGGAGGAAAAGGAGATAGAGAAGTGGAATGTTGATAAATACCTGGCTATTTAGATCTAGTCACCACGGCTAGAGCTATTTCAAGCATCGTGTCAATTCTGAATGGTGGTCTTTCACCAGGGCGATACTTAGAGTATCTACCACTCTGGAACGTGCCGCAAATAGGATATTATTTTGTATGAATTGAATGTGTTTTGACACATATTAATTAAATACAAGTATCGCGACCTCTGGCATGCAAGATGTTTACAAATGATAATTCCGCTTCTTAGGCTGGCGCCATTTACAAAAACACAGTTGTATTATTTATATGACTATATTGTTATATTTGATTTAATTTTCATTTACAAAATTATTAATTGTTTCATTGACTCACCTTCTCTGTTGCAACTTATCCAGTTCAATATTCCTTGCCGTAGACTGAGAAACAATGAATTGCTGTTCCTCAATCATCACAATACTAATTATGAGTATAATTCTCCAACGTCCAGAATGTCAAGACTTGTTAACTCAAGCCATGGTCTTGAAATTTTTGGTAGCAGTCTAAATGATTTTTGTCATTCTTTACGACTCTACCAAAACTTTGACTAGACCATGGCTTGAATGTTCTCTCTTTTGTTTATTTTGCCTTATTTTTTCATCGCTTCATTTATTATTATGTATACGCTATTCCTTCTCTGTTGTTTTTTTTTTTCCATTTCGTGTTTTATATGTATTTTTTGTAATTGGACTTTAGTCCGTTAATTTATAAATAAATAAATATGACCGAACCTGAAATTTGTCTATGGGAGTCTGCCTGTACCAAATTATACACGAGGAAGCAACTACAGATGGGCCTACGATGTGTGTGGGTCGTACTTGTATATGCCTCGCATACCCGGAACACAGAATACGTAAGGTGAAGCAATATCGGCGCCTCCCGGTGGATTTGTGAAGACGAAGCACTTCCTTGACTATTGTATATCAGTCCCGAACCGGATTTGCATATAAGTCAGTTGTCATCGTTGATTATACTTCCTATGGGTAGTCTCTCTCGGCCAGGGTCGGATTATCGACAAACGCGCGCTGGGCCGAATCCGATTGGGACAAAATATTCTACGGTTTCAACTAGCGTTGTGACCGCTTTGAAAGAACTACTTCTTTTGGCAGCAGTTCCTACTTCATTCATTGTTCATTGAACAAATACTTCAACTGAAGTTGGTAGTTCATTTTAGCGTTCATTCATTTCATTAACTTCATTCAATTCATTTCATTGAACAAATACTTCAACGGAAGTTAGATTACAAAGAACTACTTCAATATGCAGCAGTTCAGTTGTAAGTTGAACATCGAAGTCTATAAAGAAGTACTTCAAATGAAGTTCGACTTCAAAAAAGTACTTCGATCTAAAGGTGCTTTTCGGGAGTTCTTTTCGCCGGTTTTTTTTGGTGAGGAACCAGTTCCAGTTCTTTTCGGTTTGAAATCCCTACCGACTAGTACGTGTTTTTGAACTAATAACCGGAATTATAATTTATTTTTTGCGAATTCGACTTCAATTGAAGTGTTCACTGCGAAGGGTTCATTTTAAAGAACTAGAAATTCGTGAAGCATTCACAAAAACATTAAAGTTTTTCCATCAACGTAGTGTTAACACGAGTGGATGGACCAATCGCAGTTCACTAACTAACCTTGAAGTAAGAATATACATAGAGAGTGAGCTAAATATTTTTACCCAACCAATACGAATTTGTGATAAATCACTTTCTCCGGGTTTTTACGTCGTATACCATCAGAGAGAAAGAGACAAGTCTTCACATAATATTGCAGCACTTCTAAGTACTATGTAAGAATGTTCTCCGTCCTCGCTATCTTCGCATCATCGAGTCGTATAACTTACGTCAACGGATTTTGAGGTTATGTCCTATATTTGTGTTGATTAAAAAACTTGCAGTGGTTTTACAAATAAATCAAACATGATGGTGATATGTGCTATGCGTGAATGTTCAAATAAGACCAAACAAAGATTACAAAACATCACTTTTTATCAGACATAAAATCAACAAAAAGCTTTCATCATTATTTAGACAAACCTTCTGTTATTAGTGTTTGTGTGGTATTTTGACTTTATAAATCATTTTAATAGTGTTGATATTGTTTTGTTTAATGTGTTCAAATATGTTTATCAAAAATGTCCGAATCCCATGTGGGCGGTGACTAATAGGCTATCCAACATCCTTTAACATATCTTTGTCTCTTTCTATCGAGTCAGTATCAAGTAAACCGACCTGACTACACTGTTTCACAAAGGTACCTCCAAGTAACTAACCATTACGCCGTTTCCCCGCAGGGGGTAGACAGAGAGGACGGACCGCCATACAACTCTGTATTAACACATACTCCTTGCTTCATTTACATTCGTACATCGTCCCATATATAGTCTTCTGTTATTCTGACTCTTGATATGGTCCGACTCAAGATTTTGATTCACTTGATCGGGTCATGTCTTCCTCGGGCGCCCCCAACTTCTTCTTCCATTCACTTTCACGTCATATATTATTTTCACGTTCCTTTCTTCGTTCATTCGCTCAGATGAGAGACTAACTAACTAACTAACTAACCATCACGCCGTTTCCCCGCAGCGGTAGGCAGAGAGGACGGACCGCCATACAACTCTGTCTTGGCGCACACTTCTTGCTTCATTTACATTCATACATCGTCTCATACATATTCTTCTGTTATTCTGACTCTTCACATGACCCGATTCAAGCATTTGATTTACTTGATCGTGCCATGTCTTTCTCAGGCGTCCTCGACTTCTTCTTCCATCCACTTTCGCATCGTATATTCTTTTAACACTCCTTTCTTCGTTCATTCGCTCTACATGCCCAAACCATCTAAGCGTCCCTTTCTTAATCCTATCCATTACGCTCATATCAGCCTTGCATTCTTTCCGGATATCCACATTTGTAATACGGTCATACATGGTTTTACCGCACATCCGTCTCAAAGATCTCATTTCCACAGCATTCAGATGAGAGAAATAAGTACAAATACACAGCATTAGCACAAGTACACAGCATTCAGATGAGAGAAATAAGTACAAATCTAACTGCACCTAACAAAGAGTGGAAGGATTATTTTTATGAAGATTTTAAAATTTTCCTTGGTCTATTTTGATTCCTAGTCCGGGTCTGCCGTCACAAACCAACCACCCTCTTGTCTGCATTGTACGTTGTACCCGTTTACCAAGAGGCCTGTTCTCTACTCGCAGGTTCACAGTAGTCAATGCATATTAGCGATCCGTCATTGTATTCCCTGTTCCCAAATGACAGCTACGAGCTTTCGTGTATATTGAGCTAAGGCATACAAATCTAAGATATTGAACAGTTTTCAGTGTAAATTCTGATAGTATTTGAAGCAGTTTGCTTCTACTTCGTCATCACAAAAAACTGTAAAATATTAAAAAAAATAAATAATAATAAAGTTTTATTCCAGAAGGTATGCAGGAGTAGTGCAATGCAATACCTTCCATAATTGATAATAATAGATAGTTATAATAATATTAACATAAAAGTAGTAATACACACTTAACAACCTAATATTTAATATAACCTTTCAATATTTTGGAACACGATGAGGGTAGTGGACCCTTGTGTTACCAGGTTTCATTATTTTTTTTTTTTTAAATTACCTAAGAAATTAAACTTTAATAATATGCATTACAAAGTAAGTAAGTTCATTTATTGATGCATAGGAGCAGTATATTATAAAACATCCTCCACATAAACAAACATATTCCCGAAAATCCAGAGTATGCATTTTATTTTCCATCTCAGCAATTTATTAAAAAATAACCTTACTAACGCTACTGTATCATATATGAGATTTGAGTAGCGCACTGCAAACTCGACTGTCGCAAATATGATCCATAAAGATTCACGGCAAGTAAAGTAGAAATTCTTGGAGTTAGTGGCTGGCGACATCTTTAAAGATTTTATTAAAAACAGATTGTTTAATTTAATATTTTCGAAAGCCTAAAACGATCCAATATTCGACTTCATATATCATTTTGAAAATCGTTTTTTAAGATCAACATTCCGAATTATCATCGTTGAAAAGCGCTGCGTACAGTAATTGATTCAATCGAAAGTTTTCGCGTTGAAAAGGATAAGAACTCAACCTAAATTAATCGAATTCTTCTTATTGTAAGCATCTGCAACTGGTTCAGAGGAAATAAAGGATTCACCAGTAATTGAATATTTAAATATTCGCATAATAAAATAACATATTTGAACTTCGCAGAAAAGTTTGAAGAGAGTTGAGAGTAGTTTTGTTTGCTGCTGTTGAGAAGTTTCCCGGCAGTACATGTTATGTAAATTAGTCAAAGGTAAACGAGAAAAGGAAAATTAGTAGAACGATAAGAATCTATCGAGTTATTAAGATAAGGTTGGTGGCTTTAAACATTATGTAAAACTGGCAGGATTTGTAAATTGTAAAACCGAAAAGTGTTCGGGCTGTAAAATTCAAGCCTAAATTGGTTTCAGCTTACCGGAAAACATGGATAGCAGGACTGCGTATTTAATGAATTGAATAATTGACTCACCTTCTTTGTTACAACTGATATAGTTCAATATTCCTTGCCGTAGACTCGGAAACAATGAATTTCTGTTCCTCAATCATCACTCTACTAATTATGGGTATCATTCTCCACTGTCCAGAATGTCGAGACTTGTTAACTCAAGCCATGGTCCTAACATTTTTCGTACCAGTCTAAATGATTTTTGTCATTCTTTGCGACTCTACCAAAACTTTGACCTGACCTTGGCTTTGATATGAATGTTCTTTCTTATGTATATTTTGTCCTATTTTTGTCATTGCTTCATTTAATATTATGTATCTCTGTTGCTCTTTTTTCCCATTTCGTGTTGTGTATTTTTTTTGCAATTGGACAATAGTCCGTTAGTTTATAAATAAATTATAATTTGCTAATTTGTATAGCGCCGGTCTTTGCGAAACGTCGCCTCAACGACACATGCACTAAGTCTTGCTGTAAATTATAGAGAATTATTTGTCTTATGCCTTGCTTGTCAAAATTAAACGGCTTTATGAAATTTCTTAGTTATGTCGATTTCATAACACCTCTCAGCACTGTCTATCACTAATTAATGCATGGATAGGCGCAGAAGACAAAACACTGCATAAATTTTGGGACTTGTCTCCACATACATATATTTGGTATAATATATCAATTCTACATCAATTTTCATGTTTATAAAAAAAAAGAAGATTTTTAGTAGATAATAGTGGTGTAAGCTTCTTTAATTATTAAAAATGATGTGTTTGTCTGTAATCAGTAATAGTATCAGCCTATGTTTAAAATTAATGTATTTGTGAGTGCGTTGATATGAATCATTGTTGACAGACATTGAAAAAAAATATATACTCGTATATGATAAAGTGAAGGCCCAAAAAACATTACAATATCCATGTCTTTGCATTACCCGACATAATTTTATAATCAATGATTGCATTTATAATTACATAAATTGTTTAGTTTATTTGATTTGCGAATAATGTAATTCACTATGTAAAAAGGGGGTAGGCGCAGAAGATGAATCACTTCGTAACTCTTGGCAATGTTTTGACATATCATACTCGTGTATGTTATGTAAGTTAAATTATTTTTCACAAGTGAATAAGTAGGTGCAGAAGATAGAACAGTACTCACCTTTTGAAACATCTCTCATTCATTAATGAAAGGCTAGAATTTTTTTTTTTCATATACGAACAATTATAATGTTCATTCATTAATAGATAGACAATGGCGTGCATTCTATATATGAACAGAAGCCCTGCCTACCTTGACGTACTCGTATAAAAATATGAATTAAATATTATTAAAATATTACAAAATAATAAATTTACCCTTTCAAAAATATGCGCGAAGTTAAGTTAATCGCACCGCCGCGAGCGCCCCACCGACCGTCCTACTATAAAGTGTCAAAATCAGTAACTAAATATGCCCCAACTTTGTGAACGCCAGAGTAGTTTATTCTTTGTTCACTAGACTACACAAAATATATAAGGGTGTATGCCGTGAGCAGTATGCATGTTCAAGTGGCTCGTTTGCGTTAGTATCTTTGTAAGTGTCTAAGCAGTGCTTTTTACAGAACAAATGCAATATCAATCAATGATATCTGTTGGTACCTATCTCTATTATCAATTAATCCGCTTTTTTCTTACTGCTTACTCTTATAAAAAAACTCTGTGCAGATGGACATTGTGGGTAGACACAGACAATAGAATAGAAAGAAAAAAAGTTGGTACTGTCACACAAATTTATAAAACATTACATTTTATACTAATTAATGAAGGGGTAGACCAAGAAGATAACCTGAAAACACCAAGTAGTTAACCCAGTCTTGTGCCCATATTCATTACAATAACATATGATAGAATATACGAGAGAAATAGAAAAGCCATCAAATGTGAAAAGATAGAACAGAGAACAATAAAGTAATGCAATGAATCCTAGGTCCCATCCCCTAATATATATTTTTCTTTATCATCCCTATATAAAGTGTCAGTTGAGTTTGAAATTGAAGCAATAAATAATAAAGGATCTACGCCTGGATCTCTCAAAATATAAACTTGTCAGAAATGCTAAGTATTCAGAGAAGCGACAACAGTTACCAAATTTAAAGCACCCCCAACCTCAATTCTAAGAAACTTTCTTGTGCGTAATCTAAATAAATAAATAGTACCCAGTAGGAATACCCATCTTTTGATGCGTCGTAATAAATTAATAATGCAAGGAGATTTATTACCTCACTTCGTGAATACATGTTAAAAACAAATGTTTTTGAAATACATATTAACAACATTACTTAAAGAAAATATTTCAAGTAGCGGGGTTTGAAGTTTTTTTTGACGGCCTCCATGGTCTAGTGGTAAGACGCTCGACTGCGAATGCAAAGGTCGCGGGTTCGAACCCGGCGTGCGCAAACAACTTTTATTTAATTAATATGTATTATAACAAAAATTTTATTCATATAAAATAATATAAAGTATATTTCCGGCTCGTTCCAAAGAGGTCTAAGGGTCTAAGTATCGCCCTGGTAAAAGACAACCACTTAGAATTGAAACGTTGCTTTAAATGGCTTTAGTCGTGTTTGGTGACCAGATCTGAATAGCCAGGTACTTCCAGACCTTCCTCTTACTCATCTCCTTCCCTTCCCCACTATCTTCACAACATACCCAAATTGGGGATGCCATAGTCTCACTGGCTCTAGACTGTTGGGAGCAGTTGGAACTCTGGTGCGGTATTCACTATAAAAATAACAATGAATTGTCTAATTCACATGGCTATATTATAACCGTTTGGGAAAGCACAACAAATCATGTTTAGCCTTGGAAGTTTGATTTAAGATGTGAATTTTTGTAGGGTTTTAAAAGATATTGTATAAAATAATCATGGCGGCGGAAATACAAAAACAACGAACTTTATCAGTTCATTTCAAAAAACTTTCAGTAGTTATTATTAGTAAAAAAACGGACTTGAAGGAACTATTCCTATCGAGTCGAACCATTTTTTGTTGTTTGTTGGCTTTGTCTCTTGTTGGTTTACACTGTATTGTACAAAAACCAAACAAAAATTGTTTGGGAATTCGCAGTGGTGATTCTCTCGAACAGACCACTGCGTAAGATGTTTAGTTATAAGACCCTGACCTCAAAAGGTAAAAAAAAACTGTTAAAAAAACGGTTCCAAAGGCGCCGAACACAACCGCAAAGTT
Source organism: Drusus annulatus (assembly GCA_022651775.1). Taxonomy (NCBI): domain Eukaryota; kingdom Metazoa; phylum Arthropoda; class Insecta; order Trichoptera; family Limnephilidae; genus Drusus; species Drusus annulatus. The sequence goes on from JAGWCC010000632.1 coordinate 188,606, forward strand.
TTGAAATTTAAGATACTTAAAAAACTTTTTATTGTTTCTTTTACACACACCTAAAAACTACTCGATTTGTTTTATACATTATTTATATAAACTACCCGACTTCGCCCAGGATTTTTTTCGTTTGCAACTTGTTTCGATAGAAAACCGATAAATCTAAATTTTGAACACTTAAATGGCCATTATGGCTAGCCCACGATGGAAACGACAAAGCAAGCCAACAATATGTGTGTTACAAAATTCTATACAAACTTCACTACGCCAGATCTCTATTTATCCCAAGAGACTGCAGCTTCCCCGGACCCCGTAAAATGTCTTTTAAAATTATTTCCTTTTTTTTGCTATAATACAGTTTTTCGTATTTATATAATACTTACCATATCTAAGTTTTTTACGCCCTCAGCTTTTAGTAAATTGTTTTTTAATCTGTTGATGTACACATGAACTGTCGTTCTCATATAAAATTATTTTTTCTCACTATTTATGAATGACTTTAGATAGTTTTAATGTGTATCCATATCTGTTATAGATTATTTTCTCGTTGTTATATTAGGTTGGGTTAGGTTAGGTTAGGTTAGGATCCGAAGCTGCGATAAAAGACCGAATGTGTTTTTCAGCTTCAGATAAATTTGGGAAATAGTGGACTGAAAGACGATAAACTATACTACTTGATGGAAATGTTTAATTATGGATGTGGAGAGATCATGGAATGAAGTAAGTAGGAAACCAATTCACTCACCGATGGAATTGAAGTTCTTAATTATCCTTACACATTGTATTATTAACGAAACCACAACAAAAAACACACTTAATTTAATATTATTTGAAGAACAACAACAAACCGAACGACCAAGCGAGACACCAACGACCGAACACGTTTTTTCACAAAACTCTCTTCTGTTTCGATTGTCGCTTGTTTTCGAACTCGGTGTTATTCTCGGAAATCGAATATTAAAATGGTTGGATAAGGTAGGAACTGGATGAAAAACAAGAAGGTAAGAACCTTACAAATTATCTCTTTGAAATCCAACAACTGCGCTATATAATTACAATGAACCTCACAGAAGATTACAATACATATTTACACCTATTCGCACGAATGCCGTCTTAATCAATCTGTCTTGGCGTAGCCCTGTACCCGATGGTGTAAACAGTGAATGCAATAAATGTACCACTACACCAACACACATATGACTACACTTGGCACTTACGGTACTATACTATGCTTTAGATAAGGGTTTGTTTGTTCGCTTGAGTTGCCGGTGGGTGTGGGTGTAGATAGACAGTAGATGTAGGTAGCATCTGCTCCACCCAGGCCGCGCGTTCAAGGCTATGTGCATGGCATTATTATGAATTACTCTGTCAGGAATGCTGCGGGGTTTGGTAATTATTAATATGGCCAAGATTAATGAATCGCAAAGTGAAATGGAGCTTCCTGCACTGAGAAACGACTTAACTGTTATCATATTATAAAAAAACTACTCGGCACAATGAAAATAATTAAAAAATATTATTTGAGTGAGTTAAAATTTATAATTTAATACAAGTCATAATTAAAAATGTATGTCTGCTTATAATCCTACTCTCCTCAAAAGTTTCAGACTCGAAAAGTTGCGTTGATTGAAATGACTTTAACTATGTTTGGTATGAAGAGGATGAAGAAACACCCATTGATCATTAGTGCCTTAATAATAATAACAGTGAATTTATATAGCGCAGTTTTGTGATTGCTCACTTCAAGTGCGCTTCACACTAAATTACGAAACCTAACATAACAGCGAGAAAACAGTACATCTGTGTGTGAAAGAAAAAACGGAATAAGTAAACAAACAAAAAAAATAAGTTGAGTATGCAGAATTGTTCCCTAGATACATATCTAGCAAGAAAAAATGAGATGAGCTAGAAATTAAAATAATGTTCTATTATTTTTTGAAAAGGGACATGTGACGACATGAAAATTTTGTTTTGGCTCTCCTGTACATCTGCGTTTATTGACTCATTCCGTTTTTCCCTGCGCACACAGATATAACAGATATGTACCAAAATTCAAACTATTATATTAAAATTATCAAAAAATGTTCAGATATGGGTATAACAGTGCATGTGTACGAAAAAATTTAAAAATACCTCTGATTTACTATATTTTAAATTTGCTCTCATGCCCTAAAAATAGAAAATAAAATATATCTCGGATATATGTAAAAATCAGCTAAATTTGAGGTAATTATGATATGATGATTGTGTCCTGCCAGACGTGACCTGCCAGGTAAGCATGTTACTGTATATTTATATAAACTAGGAATTAATATTAAGTAGAAATTAAGATTTGTACAACGCCCTTAAGGTGATTTTTCACAAAAAAAGGCGCCATACAATTTATCCAAATATTGAAAAAATATTGATTAAATATTAATGTGTACATCAAAAGATTAAAAACAAAAAACATTTACTGCAAGCTAAGGATGTAAAAAATCCAGATGAAAAGTGTGTATCGATATGAAAAAATATATGTTGAAGCAAAGAAAAGGAATTAATACTGAAGACAGTTAACATGTTGGTACTCAAATACATCATTATGAAAGTATTATAAGGTAATGATTCTAAAAATGCAAGCAGTGTGAATATACAACAGTAAATATATGGTTTCAGTAGACGGTAAGGAAATTGAGTAAGTCACACGTGGGAAGTAATAGATAATAGACCAGGAGACACACTATTAGAGACTGTCAAAATAAATAAGGTGAAATATGAGAGATATCACAATAGGCCTATGTCCTAAGTATTTTACAGGAACTATGTAATTCGTGTCCGAAAAAAATGAAAATAATATCAGAGCAATAATATACAGGAGGGATAGCTTTGCGAAACAGTGTAGTCATGATTGTTAATTTTTCCTGACTCGGACGTGGCTAGGGTTTTCATGGACACACCTTTTTACATCCATTTAATGCACATGTCTACAAAATGGTTTGTTTATTTGAAAAACCACTTTTTCAGAGCATTGTTATCAACGAAAATATAGGATATAACCTAAAAAACTGTTGAGTAATGTCGCATAACAAAACGTAGTGGTATGAGTCGCCGGAGACGGAAAACATTACTAAAAGCTTAAATACCTAAAAGTGGTGCTATATTATGTGACAACTTGTATTGTCACTTTCTCTCTCACAGTTTACGACATAAAAAACCGGGTTGGGTAAATATATTTAGCCCTCTCTCCTTATACGAGTATATTCTTACTCCAAGAAAATAATATTAAATAACTAGATTTGAATAGACAGGCACTTTCAACTTTCTTCTTCCACTTCTCCACAAATTGAGTGTGTTACAGTCCCATTGGTTTTGGGCAGCGGGACTCTTGTGTGCTATTCCCATAATTCTTTGCGAAGTATTTACGATAGGGGTAGGTCACTGAAGAGAAAAGCTGATAGAAGTGTGTTGTTAACGTGTCCGTGTGCCCGAAGTAAGCTCATTTTTTTCTTTAATGAGCTTTAATAATAACAGTGAACTTATATAGGGCAGTTTTGTATATTTCACCTCAAGTGCGCTTCATACGTAATTAATTATGCTAATAAGACTAACTAACAAAGGGAAAATAATATGTATACAACTTAAAAGTACCTAAAATCAAGATTGTTATTATAAAACCTGAGAGAAAAATGATCAGATATGGGTATAACAGTGCATATGTACATCAACAGATTACCAGAACAATTTGCCAGAAGCTAAGGGTATAAAAAATCAGATGAAACGTATGAATTCATACTAACATATTTATTAAATCAAAGAAAAATAAATTAGAATGAGGACAGTTAAAATGTTGGTACTTAAAACATTAATATTCGAATATTATAAGTAAACGATTCTAATAATTTAAACAGTGTAAATATAACAAGTAACAAAAAAAATTGTATGACAATGAGTTTATGGTTTTCAGTAGATAGTGAGGACATTGAGTTATAATGATAAAAGTAAGGAGAAAAGCGAAACAAAGCAAATTAAGGACGTTTTTAATGAAATTACATTTTATAAAGTTACGTTTTGTATGTAGGATTTTTAAATTGTTTGGTTTTTAATTTTCAAATATCGAAATTATTTCTTAAACAGTAATCAATTTGATTTTCCCGTCTGGGAACTAGAAGTCGAAAGAGTGTACGAAAATTGGAGATATCAATTTTCTTTCTGATCAGCATATATCACACTTCTAGGGATTATGTATTCAGTGGGGTTGGTATACTACATTAAGTGCGTACCGTATCGAAGAGCCCCGGGTAACAGACCTTTCTAGAAAAGTTTTGTTCTTTTTCCTTTACTAAATTTATTCTATATTATAGGATCTTACGCCCATAAAATTAGGCATATGCCCGTATTTGGTCGAAAGTTAGAAAGAATCCGAAAGGATTTGAGTTGACTGAACAAACTTCAGAAATGCGAATACATGCAGCAAACAAATACTATTTAATTGTGTATAGATAGAGCCTTGAAGTGAGAATTTATAATATGGAGGGGAACCTTCGCGAAACAGTGTAGTCAGTATTGTTGAGATTATACTTACTCGACAGAAAGAGACAAAGATATGTTAAAAGATGTTGGGAAGCCTATTAGTTACCGCCCACATGGAATTCGAACATTTTTAATATACACATTAAACAAAACAATGTCAATACAAAATTAAAAATATTTATAAAATCAAAATATCACACAAACACTAATAACGGAAAGTTTGCCTAAATAATGATGGAAGCTTTTTGTTGATTTTATGACTTTATACATTAAAAATGTAAAATTCTAAAATTCGGTCAAAAACATTTAAAACTGTTGAAATACCTCTGAAAAGTGATGTTTTATAATCTTTGTTTGGTCTTATTTGAACATTCACGCATAGCACATATCACCATCATGTTTGATTTATTTGTATAACCACTGCAAGTATTTTAATCAACACAAATATAGGAAATAATCTCAAAATCCGTTGACGTAAGTTATACAACTCGATGATGTGAAGTTAGCGCGTACGGAGAACATTCTTACATACTTGGAAGTGCTGCAATATTACATGAAGACTTTTCTTGTCTCTTTCTCTCTCATGGTATACGACGTAAAAACCCAGGTAAGACATGTATAATCTTACTCCAAGGATAGAGCAGACAATTGAACAGTACTGACTTTAAGTATAGTAAGATGACCGTTGAATTTTTAATATAATATGGATTAGGGCGACGAGGTCAGAAAATATGTCTAAGTGATAACTGACAACGTCATTGCTGTCGTCATATTTATTCTAGATAATGAGATCAATGAACTTTCGGTCGAGACATGTATACTTGATAGTAACGTCATTCATAATGTCAACAATATGGAGAAATGGTTAAGAGACCTTTCAATAATAATGATAGTAAAATATAACAAATACTAGCTTGTTTGTTACCCTTAAAATATCGAGGGATATAAATTGCTAAAAATAAGTTTAAAAAAAAAAAAATTTGTTAAATTTAAAAAATAGAATAATAACTAAACATCACGCCAATTCTCCGCAGGGGTAGGCAGAGAGGACGGACCGCCATGCAGTTCTGTCTTGGCAAACACTCCTTGCTTCATTCACATTCATACATAATCTTCTGTTATTCTGACTCTTCACATGGCCCCACTCAAGTATTTGAATCACTATCGTGCCATGTCTTCCTCGGGCCGTCCCTAACTTCTTCTTTGCGTCATGAATTATTTTCACACTGCTTTCTTCTTTCATTCGCCCTACATCCCCAAACCATCTAAGCGTCCCTTTCTTGGTCCTATTCATTAAGCTTACATCAGTCTTACATTATTTCAGAATATCTACATATTTAACACGGTCATAAATGGTTTTAGCGCACATACGCCTCAGGTATCTCATTTTAGAATAACGTCTTTTGATAATTTCAATTAGTTCCAAATACGAGTATGTCAATTTTGTTTAGTTCACACTCTGACGTTCCTACCCACCCACAAAGTAAATAATTTATATATTCGTAAAAGTAAATGTGATATTTTGAATAGTGAAATTAATTTATCTTATAGTCCTTTCCTAGATATATTTCCAGTAAGCCGCTCTGTTATTCCCATAATCCCCTCAATTACCCCTTCTCCTTCCCATTCCAAATCCTAAATATGTATATATATTTCAGCATTTTGTATTTTAGGTTAATTTTAATATTGTCCTGATGATGGAAGGGTGCTTTCGAAACCGGTGGACATAGTATTGAATAATAAAAGTGGTTATAAACAAAGTTTATCCGTTTTATTTAGAAATAATTTATGGTTATTAATAATAATACTAAACTTTTACCTTAGGAGAATGCTGGAAATCTACGGAAATCAAACTCACCTGTAACAAAAAGAAAAATACATTTATTAGATAAAATACAAAAATGAGATCATGGATGAATTAATACCATGATTAAATTTGGAGCTCTTACATTTTATCAGACCGTGTTTAGATCAATTTAATGAAAACTGTTTAACGAAGTTCATAAATAAGCTGTATAAACATGGAAAAAAAGTTTGCTTTGCCTGTACTCGTATACTAGTTATAAATATTATTAATACGTCAAAAACATGATATCTGCTGCATTGTCCTTCGTTTTCGCTGCGGGCTACTGCAAAAAATGGCGCGTTTTGTGGTTTGATTTTTTTTTGTGCAACTGTAGAAATAAACTCTTTTTTTTATTACATCAATGCTTTGGTCATATTTGAGTTAAAACGAACGGTTAGCTATTTTTTAAAACTAGAAATAACTAACATAATTGTGTTGATGCCAAGTAAGTATGCTTCTGTATTTTATCTCTGTTCATAATATAGATAAATATTAATATGACATAGTTAATATGTAGTTAGTAATAACTTGGAGCCTAGGAATTAAGATTCGTACGGCGCCTTTGAAGTGATTTTTCACAAATACGGTGCTGTACAAATTATCCAAATTTTATTAGTATTAACGTTAGCTATCAAAAGCCACATACAAGTCTAAGACACACAGGGCTAAAGCTTCCATTGACAAGATTGGTGTAAATTTAAGTGACCAGCTGAGACATGGACTATCGGAGCAAGATTAGCAAAGTTAGCCTGTTAGAAGTTGGGCGTGCTGTACAGGGCCCGCAGACACTTGTAAACAACTGTTGACCTTGTACAGATCGCAAGTGCGCCTCACTGTTGAATTTGGCCCAAAATACCTGGACTCTGTGCAGAAACGGGTGGTCCGTTTTATAGATTTTCGTATCTTAACAAACGGATTCCAATCTTTGAAGCACATACGTCATGTGGGAATGCTGTCTTTGTTCTACGGATATTTCAATAGAAGATACTCCGAAGAACTTGCGTCATTGATCCCCTCGGCACCGGTGCATAGCCGGGCAACTCGCTAAACGGGCGCCCAACATTTGTATACGGTTGACATTCGATACATGAGAACAAGTTGCTTCTACGAATCGTTATTGCGTTCAACAACTCGGCTGTGAAATGATTTATCGGCCTCTGTGGTTCCTCCCTCTTACAACATTGACTCCTTTCTTCCCTTAAATAGACCCTCCACAGTATCCTCAAAGCTTAAATAGGCCCTTAAATTATTTCCCACAGGGCTTCCTGTTACGGAGTTAATATAAAAAGCGCTACCAATCTGCGACAGTAGGATATATAATACTTAAGCTTATTGTCTTATTACATAATACTAGAACGTACATTGATAGAAGCAAAGAAACTTGAAGTGCCGACATGTGACACCGCACCAGGGCTATCTGTGTACGCGTGGATTAAATAACATAACACGCCAACACTGAAGACTGGTAGTGGGACAGCTGAAGTGGTTCTAAAGAGATCAAGGAGACATCTGTGAAGGAAAAAAATGGCTCGTAGGAAGATATACAATGCGCGCAGATCGAGAAGCGGAGTTGAAAAAAATATGATTCTATACTTTGAAAATAATGAGGTGGGAATAAAACGGTTTTGCTTATAATAAAAGTATTTTGGATAATTTGTAAAGCGCAGTTTTTGTGAAAAATCACCCCAAGAGCGCTGTAAAAATTTAAATTCCTAGGCTCCTTCTTATTTATAACTACATACACATGGCATATGATTATTTATTTATATTGCCCTTACTTATAAAATAGGTGTAAATGTTACGCGTGGTGTAAGGTCGATAAACAGTCTCCGTAGTCGAGTGGTAAAACGCTCGACTACGAATCCAGAGGACGTGGATTCAAACCTGGCATGCGCAAATACATTTTTTGAAATAAATAAATAAAATACACTACGTATACAGTTAAAACGCCTGTTTCAGATATAGCCACTAGTAAATATATCTAAAATAACTAACCATCACGCCGTTTTCCCGCAGGGGTAGGACCATAGGATTAACCGCTATACAACTCTTTTTTGGCACACACTCCTTGCTTAATTCACATTCATACATCGTCTCATACGTACTTTATGTTATTCTTGACTCTTGACATGGCTCGACTCAAGTATTTAATTCATTCGATCGTGCCATGTTTTCCTCGGGCGTTCCCAACATCTTCTTCCATTCACTTTCGCGTCATATATTCTTTTCACACCCATTTCTTCGTTAATTTACTCTACATGCCCAATCCATCCAAGCGTCCCTTTCTTGATTCTATTAATTGCGCTTGCTAAGATATCCACGTAGATTAAACGATTGATGATCATATCTATGGTGAAAACTGGTATATTCGAGTCTCAAAGGCCATGATGGGGCTCAGCTAAAATGTCAAGAATGACACCTTCAAATTCTCAAAGTTCACCATTAAAACTTTAAGAGAAATGTTTGTTCCTCTGACATGGACAGCTCAATTAAATGCTGTGAATTGAATACACTAAATAACAGGAGAGACATTGCGGATAAGACGTATCTCTACAGGATCTTGAGTGGTCGTGTTGACTGTCCAGACCTTTTGTCAGAAATTAACACTAGAATTTCAAGTGAGAGAACTAGAGACAAGTCATTGTTTCGCGTTAAAAGAGGTTTAGAGGTCGCGGGTTCAAACTCGGCGTGCGCAAATAAAATGCATTTAAATAATATGTGTCGTAACACGCTTAATTAATTTAAAAATAATGTATAATATATTTCCGGCACGTTCCAGAGTGGTAGATACTCAAAAAATTCTAGATTGACGCAACTGTTTTCAGGTTAAAATTAGCTTGAGATATTTATAAAAAAATAGTAACAAAATAATGCAAGGAATTTTAGAAAGTAGAGATTTGAAACTCAGGCGAGACCGGGTTAACATTTCACATAGTGGAAAAATGCGATTTAAAAATAAGCATAATGTTTTGATAATGATTATTATCGTATCGAACCGGAGACTATGGCATCCCCGATTGGAGTATGTTGTGAGGCTAAAGGTAGTGGAGAGGGAGATAAGATGGAAAGGGAAGGTTATGAGGTACCCAGCTATTCAGATCTGGTCACTAAACACAGCTATTGTAATTTCAAGCAACGTTTAGATTCAGAATGGTGGTCTTTCACCAGGGCAATACTTAGAGCATCTAGCACTCTGGAACGTGCCGATTTATTTATTTTATTTTTATAACTACACACAGGAGAAATGTCATCTTTGGGGATGCTGTGTGGAGGGTGTTTTTGAGGAAAGGAAGGAGTGAACCTGTGTCTTGAAGAGGCTTATGTTGAAGGAGGGAGAAAACGTAGAAGCCGGAAAATCGTTCCATAGCCGAGCTGTTGAACATAAGAACGAGTCGTAAAAGCGACCCGTTTTCATGTGTTGAATGTCATTTATTAAATACAATTTATTTGCGCACGCCAGGACTCGAATCCACGACCTCAGGATTCGTAGCCGAGGATTTTAACCGCTCGACCACGGTGGGCGTCAGTCAATACTCTTCGTTAGCCACGAGCACAGGGTGTTATTATAAGTTAAAGGAGCTAATCAGTAATAAATAATATTATATTATTGAGATGTCACCCGTTCAAGATGGAGCCACATTGTGCTCGGTCAGTCAGAGTTTGTGCTGGTGACGGTTTACAATGTAATGTAATCACGGGTGCCTGGTGCCTAGTGCCTGGGCGTCTGGTGTCTAGATTGGTGGGCACTTCCAGTTCAACCACACATCCACTATTAGGCGTCGAAACCTCACTTGATGGTGACTTTGTCGTGTTTAGTGACTTAGAGAAGTATGGAGAAGATACATAAATCTTCACCTATCCTATTATTCCTGGTTTGAAATTTTGATTTCCTAGACACATTATATATGCTTTGATTGAATACTGAATAATCTATATAGAGCCTTTTTTGTGAAAAATCACCTCAAGGGCGCTGTACGAATTTTGATTCCCAGGGTCTGTCTTATTACTAACTACACATAATCTATAGCATATTAATATTTAAATTACATTACATTCAAAGATGATATTGTATAGACGTGTTATGGACTCTTTTGTACTAAAACACTTTACTTGCACTTTATTTGTATTTATTTCATAGAATGAGGTTTTACAGGGTAATAATCCACACCAGAAGCGTAGTGTTACTCCAACTGATATTAACTGTGTGAGACTAACTAAATCTTCAGAATGAACCGTCTCATATAGTGGTAGAATGTCTACAAGGTATGTCAATATCAGTTGGGGTAAAGTTCAACATAACATTTATTATTTAACATAGATTATTATCCAAATAACTACATAATACATAGTTCATCATAACAAAAATAATTTAGGGGTGATACAAAAATTTGTGCGGATAATAGAAATTCGGCCAAATGGGTCCAAAGTGTTATCTCCTGCATGGGTAGGTACATAACAGACGTATACTTCCTTACTTGGCAGGTCAATTCAGATAAATTGTTTCAGAAATCAGTTAGGAGAAAGATACAGCTTGGCACTCAGAGTACATGATATTGGCAAAATTACAGTCTAAATTTATTTAAATTATTTTTGTTTTCGATCGTTCGAATTTAGGGCATTGAAGTAAATTTCATTATGAGCTTTCTATATTTGTAGTACAGTACAAGAATTCGGTTAAATTTTGTATATCTAATGGTGATTCAACGCTCAATAAGAAACAGATAACGGTGAAAAGCTTCCACTGACACCACCCATGGTCGGACTACTTGCACTTTAAATCTGACCTGGTCAGTTAGTCTAAATAAATGTTTTTTGATAACTCTAGATAAAAAGTTATTTTATCCAAGGAAAATGAGTAAAAAATACAATACTTACAAAAGAAATAAAAACGGAGTATAAAAATGCTTGATTTGAAAAATCTTCTACTTAGGAACATTTTTTCATTTTTGAATTTATTGTCTGATGTAGAAAATTTTGTATTTTAGACTCTGACGGGAAAAAATCGATTATTTGTGCTAGAATTATTAGGAAATTAAAAAAATAGCATTTTTTTACGTAAATCGAAACAGGCAATTTCAACCTTGTCGCCACCAGTGTAGGGAGTGCATGATTTCGTTAGAGTTTCAAACTGTATCAGTCCTAAGACACCCGCAGAAAAGAGTCTCCAAATAAGTGGAACAAAGTTATAAAGCTTTTCAATGAAATGACTGTTGCATCCGAAGCTGCAATAAACACCGAATGTGTTTTCAGCTTCGGATGAATTTATAATAAAGGACTGTAAAAACGGTAAACTAAAAGATTACTTGACGGAAGTGTGATTTTATATGTGGGTAAATTAAAGATTCACTAAGCCAATTCACTCACCGATGAATTTACGTACTGAATTCTTTGATTCTTGTAATATTATATATTCTTAATTTACGAGACTAAATTTATTTTTTAAATTATTATTTTGGCAGCAACAACAAAACCGATAACGAAGAAGCGAGAGCACCAACAACCGACCCGTTGTTCACTAAAAAATATCTTCTTTTTTTATATTACAGTGTTGAAAACAAAATCAAATGGCGAAAAGGGGGGATGGGTAGGAACTTGATGACAAACCTAACAAATTGTCTATTTGAAAAACAACAATGACAATCGAATTCCACCCCTAATTAATAGCTAAGACTTTATTAAATATATATAAAAATAAATCATCTACGAGATTGACAGCGATCCTGGCGGTATAAAACATAAGTAGGCGCCTAACTAGCTGTCGGCGTTTTTCGCAGTTTTCCTTTTATGCGCAGAAATAATAATACAAAGGCGCGGAAGAGAAATCACAAATGGCGGTGCCACTAACATAAGGGAAATATAATTATGAGGATGAAGGATCAGTTAATCATTGAATGGGGCAGAACGAATTGATAGGCAATTTATCTTCGACAAGGGAATAATTGCTTACGGAGATGGGGTGATTACGGCGGCGAGGGGAGATGTGGAATTGAAGACTTCTCACTCTTGTTCTATTTGCTGTACAAACACGGAGGGAAATGGACAAATAAATTGTGTAAATAATCGAAACGTTCTTATTTGATATAAAAAGTTTAGGTACGGGTATTTGAATTTTGAAATTAGAACGGTCCCCGTAAAACACCGATTCTCTGCCCGTTTCTGCTTTTGAAAAAATTGTGATAAGCTATCTAGCAATATATATGTATTACACTAGTGCTTACTTTATAACAATCATAATAATATACGGATGGCCGTTTTTGTGAAAAATCCCCTCAAGGGCGCTGTACAGATCTTATTTTCTATTATTAGATATTAATTCTTAGTTTAAAGAGAAAATTCCTAGTTTAAAGAGAAATTCCTAGTTTAAAGTTTATATTCATGTAACTCTTTTGGATAAACCTTAACTTATTATATGTGGGGTGTAAATGCAAGAAACTCCATTAATGGAGGACTGAACGCCGTTGGCGCTAGTAAGATATTGTCCAAAGAAGTGAAGCTAGCAGTCCACAAAGGAGTGCTTATATGATGTGTGGCAGTGAGACAAGGAATTGGCAGAGGTAAGATGGAAGTAGACTGAATGCTGTGGAGATGAGATCCCTGAAACATATGTGCGGTAAAACCACGTATGACCCTGTTAAGAATGTGGATATTCCGAAAGAATGATGGAAAAGGCTGATGTAAGCGTAATGAATAAGATCAAGAAAAGGACGCTTAGGTAGTTTGGGCATGTAGACTGAATGAATGAAGAAAGGAGTGTGAAAAGTATATGCGATGCGAAAGTGAATGGAAGAAGAATTCGGGGACGCCCGAGGAAGACATGGGACGGTTAAATAAATCAAATACTTGAGTCGGGTCACGTGAAGAATCAGAATAACAGAAGGCTATGTATGAGACGGTGTATGAATGTGAACGAAACAAGGAGTCTGTGCCAAGACAGAGTTGAATGGTGGTCCGTCTTCTTTGCCTACCTCTACGGGGAAACGGCGTGACGGTTAGTCAGTTAGTAAATAAATACTTTCAGATTCTTTTCTTCTATGTATAAAATTTACACGCATCTATTTCATTTATCTTCTATTCTATTTTGTTGTGCTAGAGGAATTATTATGTTAATCTACATTCATATCTACTGTGCCACTATCATTCATCTCTTAAATTGTTTAGAGAATAACTATGTTTTTAAGATCTTTTAAAATAAATAAATAATGGTTGTATTCTTATGTTTATCATCTGATTACAATTTGTTCAAAGGATGAAACGGACCGAAAATCGGCGTTCAACGGGGACTGTAGAACACCCAACATTCGTGTTCTAACCCAACCTAACCTAACCCAACATTCGTGTTGTTTACCATTTTAATTAGGAATTAAAAACTGAATGAGTATTTCAAATATAGTGAAATAGGACACAAAGTTTAAGTGAATTTATAAAAAAAATGCTTGAGTTAGTTATGTATAATCGTTTCATTCAGACAATTTTGAATTTAAGTTAAATGACTTAGGTTACTTTCACTGTCAAATCTGATATGATAATTTTGAAAAGTTTGGTCTGGTTCAATAGTTTAGGTCCATGGTAACTAAATACAGTTAAATCACAGATTTAAAGTTTGGTATACGTATGTATTTTGAAGATCTGAATATAAGATGAAAGGTCTTTGGCTCTGGGTCTAAAGATCGGGTATTTAAAATTCAACGAGATGCAAATAAAATAACTGGCATAAAATTTAGAAAACATTAAAATGTTTTGAAAATTAAAAATGTATACTATCGAATATTTGAACTTCATTCCTGATTGAAAGATACATGTTGCCCCGTTAAAGCTGAGGTATAAACCAAACCTACTCGAAATCTAGAATATTTTCCATTGTCACCGTTTTTTTATTGTGTCGCGCAGAAAAGTATTTACTTCCTACGGAAATGTGAAAAAAAATGACACTTAGAAACATTAAATACAGCATGACGAGGTCGATTTAACACAGGGGTTAAGTTGGTACAGCCTGGGGGAGTTTTTTTTGTGTATTACAGACTGCGTCCATTTAAAAAACACATGGACAGTAACATAAAAAGCAAAAAAATTAAGAGATATTGTTAACACGTCTCCTGAAATCTTTAAGGTTTATGTTGAAGATATCAAGAGACATGTTATTTAACAGTACCATACCACGCGTCGTGCTGTGCTGAGCCAACAAGTCTGTTCTGCCATGTGGAAAACACAGCAGATCGCAGTGTCGCCCCTGGCAGTAGTTGTTTGGCACAAAAAACTTATAGTATTCCAGGAGGTATGGATTTTCTATCGAATGATGTAATATTTTGTACGCGGTTACTGCAAGGGACCCACTCCTTCTCAGTTGGAGACTTTGGTAATGCGTCTTAGAGAGCAAATCTTTATGGCAAGATGGAGCAGGATGGAGCAATACGGAACAGTATGGGGCAGTGTGGGACAGTGTGGGGCAGTGTGGGGCACGATGGTACGTGTTGGTCCCGCGCCAATCTATTTGGTTTAGCGCCAGACAGAAGATCGAATATAAATTTTAATAATTGAAAATTGTTTCTCAGCCGGGAAATCAGCCCCGCGCTCCCCGAGGTCGTCGGGGAGATGTGAAGCGTCCGGCGCGACCCTTTTACGCCAACTTGCCCCGGGCGCCCCAACTTTTAACTACCCTTTTTTGTTTGCAACAATTCGCAGAGTAATTTCGTAAAAATGCCAATCCGTCTGGTATTCCCCCAGGTTTAATTAGGGACAAATGAATATTTCCCGTCGAGTTCCAGCGTAAATAAGTTGTTTTGTTCGGATAACATTAATTGAGAAAAGAAGAATATTTATTTCGGTATTTCTTATCGAATGAAATAAAAATAAAAGTTTTTAAGGTATCAAGATACAGTACATTCATTATAATAACTCCAGTTGAATTTTAAAGACTGCGAAAATGGATTAATATAAACATAGAGCTGTGGAATTTATGCTTTATGGAAAACTTGTGTACTATAGCAGCAAAAACTCTCAAACGATGAGCATGAAAATAAGTAAGTCATGAAATTAAACCAAGTTTTTTAAACGTAACTGTTTTCAGTTCGCAATATCATTTTCATCTTGAGGCCTGGGGTTTTGAAATATTCATATGTTATACGAGTCCCAACTGTGTTGAGCCAGTGAGACTATGGCATACTCGATTCGGGTATGTTGTGAGGCTGAAAATAGTGGGGACAGTAAGTAATTAGAGTGTCTAACACTCTGGAACGGCATATACTATACAAATATTATTTCATATGAATTGAATGTCAAATAACACATATTAATTAAATAAAATTAGTTGGCGCACTCCAAGATCTGAACACGGCCCCTCTAGTTTCACAGTCGTGCGTCTTAACCACTCGACCACGGAGGCCATCAAATAGCTGTCGAAAAGACCAGAGGACACAATATTTGTAACGCATTTATCAAATTTTCAATAACAATAAAAAAAATCGTGTTAACCCTTTGAACCCTGAACATGGACTAAGCGGACTTTCTTAAATTATTTTAAGATTTATCTGTTATTTATAACTAAGATATCATTTCTTTTTTTTTTTTAATTATTGGAATACTCTTTAAACGAAAACAATACCCGGTACATATTTGTACCGTCAGGCAGTAAAGTAAACACACATTTTATAATTTGTGTATGATTGCTTATTTTTAATACCCTACAATTTTGACAGACAATGTCATTATTGCATAATATTATGCGACAAATTAAAATTATAATTTACATAAATATAAATACTTTAAAAATTATTTACTTCAATGAAATTATATACTTCAATGAAAGTATCTAAAAATAGAAAATAAGATTTGTACAGCGCCCTTGAGGTGATTTTTCACAAAAACGGCGCTATCCAAATCGTCCAAATATTATTATTATTATTATGTTTACAAATAAGCACTTAAATAACTCGACTAACCATGTGACAGCTCAACGTAAAACTGGTTCCCCTGGTATCAGTTTTTATAAATAAGCTGGCCTGCGTACAAAATAATGTCCAATAATGTACTAACAGGAATAATGTGTTAAAAATTGTTTTCAGTATAGAAGATACATAAAGTTTTATAGACGAGTACAAATTCGTACCGCCAGGGAGCAAGGGGTAAAATCAATTACATTGAAAAAGAGCGTGTGTATGGGAATACAACGCTCTTAAGAGGCAATAGTATCGATCCAAATCCGATCCAGTAGGAACGAATGAACGGTGGAATTTTAAATGGAAGATAAATCAGGAGTCAAGAAACTATTGCATACACCCGCGAGGTGGGAGGTGGTTTTATTATGCAATTTAATATCGTCACAGTCAGGTGTTCCTGGCTATAAAATATCTTATTCATCGATCTTTTAGAAGAACATATACTTGTACAGGGTATGCCTTGTTAACCGTGTTACGATTAAGACATTCTTCATAAAAAAATAATTTTAACACCTTTCATCAATAAAGGGAGTCGGTAAAGTTGTTGTCGTTTGGAGGCACATATAACAATGGGTTAGGTTTTAAATTTCATTTTACGCATCTTAAAATATTGCATATAATTAGCCTCTAGGTGACAAGTGGATTCATACAAAAAAAGTTCACATTCATGGTTTGTACTAGCGTCGGGAAAAACTTCAATGTTTTGTGAATGCTTCACGAACTGCTAGTTCTTTAAAATGAACCCTTCGCAGTGAACACTTTAATTGAAGTCGAAATCGTCAAAAATAGAGATTTGATTTGGCGAGGAACCGGTTATTTGTCCAGTTATTTTTGGAACCGGTTCCTTGAGATTTTTTCGAAAAGTACTAGCAAATCGACAAAAGTTCCTCGCCAAAATAAAAGTACTAGTTGGTAGAGATTTGAAAACGAAAAGAACTGGAACTGGTTCGTCGCCAAAAAATGTAAAAGTGAATGAAGTTTGAACTACCGCAAAATGAAGTAGTACAAATGGAGTAGTTCACACGGAGCGGACACAACGCTCAAATGAACATATGAGCGGAACTACCAACTTCAATTGAAGTATTTATTCAATGAGCAATGAAGAAAGTGGGAACTGCCGCAAAAAGAAGTAGTTCTTACGGAGCGGTCATAACGCTAGTTTGTACAATTTAACAGTTTATCAAGCAAACAGCTGTTTTAGGATGAGAAAAGCATTCTCATTGCTAGCTCCTAGTAAATTGTTTTTTTAATCTGTTGATGTACACATACACTGTTATACCCATATCTGAAACTTATCGTGATTTATGATAACGATCATTATTTTAGATAGTTTTAATTTGTCTACATATTATGTATTATTTTCTCCTTGTTAGTTAATCTTATTAGCATAATTAATTTAGCATGAAGCGCACTTGAGGTGAAATATCACAAAACTGCGCTATATATATATTCACTGTTATTATTATTATATTATTATTATAAACTTCATCATTACTTGCATGACTCGTGGTATATAAACGTTCGCGCCACCTCACATATATATATATATATATATTTAATAAATCTACATAATCATCCTCATCACACATAATCAGGTATAATCCTGGCACTATCCGTCTAATATATTTGGTTTACTTGCCAAATTTTCATTAGTTATAGCGTCTTGCTCGATTCACTTGCACTCAATAGCTAATAAAATTGGCTGGTTTTATGGATAGCTTCATACGATAAACTAAAACTGGCATTTACTGAGTTAAAGAGTTTCTTTTTACTCCTTTAGAATAATAAACCAAGAAATGTTTTTTTTACTGTATTAACGTTTTAATAATAAAAAAAATTATATATTCAGATGTCGCGGACTCTCATGCTGTATAGAAAATCAGATTTGAGATAAAATGTGGAATATAAAACTGTTCATCTATACTCAGAGTGGTGAAAAACAACAATTCAGAATAAAAAAGTTCCTAGAAATGGCTTTAGTCGTGTTAGCTGACCAGGTCTGCAAAAGCCAGGTACTTCCCACCAACCTTCCTCTACCGCATCTGATTCTCATTCTCACTACTTTTAACCTCACAACATACCCAAATTGAGGTTCCCATAGTCCTACTGGCTCCAGAAAGTTAAGAGCCGTGGCGCTCTCGGAGCAGCCTGGCGTGTTTTTAGTCTTTCTCGTTATTTTTCGCCAAATAAGTAGGATATTTTACAAATTATTTCTTTAAAATTACACTAAAATTACCGTTGCTGTGTATAGGTTAAGTGAATAAACTCTAAATAATTTTAAAGTGACTAGTTTCGACGTAATTTCGATTTTTAAGAAAATATTTGAATCTTCAAATATCAGTTTTTTAAATGCAGTGCCACGCCCGAGAATGGTCGTCACATCATGACCATTTGCCACATGTTTCGTCCCTTCGACCGCCGGCCCGGTAACCGGCAGGCGACCTTTTTTCGTCAATGCAATACAATCATCAGTTCTTCTTTTTGCCTGCGCATATAACCTGTTAGAAATGTCGTGGCGCTTTTGCAGCTGCCTGACGTGTTTTAGTCTTGTTATTTTCGCCAAATAAGTAGGATATTTCACAAATCACTTTAAAAAAAATAAAAAAATAAAAAAAATAAAAATTAAAAAATAAAATTAAAAAAATAAAAAAATAAAAAATAAATAAAAAAATAAAAAATAAAATAAAAATAAACTTAAAAATAAATAAATTAATTAATAATTAAAATAATAATCATAATTTTAATTTAAAATTGTGTCTATCTGATGGGACCTGCCAGGTAAGTATGTTCCTGTATATTTTCTTATCTAAACTAGATTATGTAATGATAGTAGATCTGTACAGCGCCCTTGAGGTGATTTTTCACAAAAACGGTGCTATACAAATCGTCCAAATATTATTATTATTAGTAAGGGACTCTTGTGCGGTATTCACTGAAAGATTAGCATTAAGAATAAAAAAGTTACTTGAAATGGCTTCAGCCAAACAACTCTGTCTTGGCACAAACTCTTTGCTTCATTCACATTCATACATCGTCTCATACATACTCTTCTGTTATTCTGACTCTTCACATGACCCGATCGAATTATTTGATTTAATAGATTGTGTTAATTAACCTAAGCGTCCCTTTCTCGATCCTATTCATTACGCTTACATCAGCCTTACATTCTTTCCGGATATCCACATTTTCAATACGGTCATACATGGTTTTACCGCAGATACGTCTCAGGGATCTCATTTCTACAGCATTCAGTCTACTTTCATCCTTCCTCTGCCAGTTCCATGCCTCCATGCCTCACTGCCATACATCACGGCTGGTATAAGCACTCCATTGTAGACTGCTAGCTTCGCTTCTTTGGACAATTTCTTATTTGCGCCAACAGCGTTCAATCCTCCATTAATGGAGTTTGCAATGCTTGTAACAAATAATAATGTCGGTAACATGTTCAGATACTCTGTGGTCAAAGTGGGACACCCTGGTATATCATTGGCACTCGCAGCTTGTAGGAAATCTTCCGCCCGGATTTATTGCACGCTCCGCATCCGGTCTGAGTGAATTACCGTCCATGAATAATTCAGCGTTTTATCCGTTGTTCCAACCCCGCTCGGCGTGCGTGGATTCCGAGGGTCGAACAATAATGCCAAAACAATTTGCCAAGTTAAATTGTATGGCCGGGCCCGAGGACGAACCCTGGGGTACGCCGCTGCGCGCATTATAAAATTGTAGATGCGGCCTAGCGACGAATGCGTGTAACAACACAGTGGTAACGATTTTCGACTTTCGGTACGGAGGCTACCAATTTGATTCCCGTCAATTTTAGATAGCGTTGTTAAAAAATATATTAAAAAGGAACCGAGGGCGTACCCTGTGGTACGCCTTGGTGCACTTTATAGGAGATGTGATTTCGGCCTAGTGATATTTGCGTGTAATTAATGTGCGTTTGTTTGGTCAATAGCTGCGTGGACAAAGGCGTCGAATTCCCATCCGGGCGTTGGGAAAGCGACATCTTCCACTTATTGTGGTGACAGTAAAAGTTTTTCAAATATTGACAGGTTATTCGTAACTTAAAAATGTTTGCCTCTCTTCAATAAAATTAAGTTAAAGTTAGGTTGATTGAAAGTGTTTATTATTAACTGTATTTTCATTATTTACTATAATTTCTTTCAAAAGAAGGTTACGAATAACCTGAAAAAGCGGAAAATGTTGCTTGGGCAATGATGGAAGACTTAGCCAGCAGAGGAATTGAACCCACAACGCCCGGGTGGGAACTCGACGCGTTTATTCACTCAGTTACAGACCAGTATATATATATATATATATATATATATATATATATATATATATATATATATATATATATATATATATCAAATATATGTTAAAGAATTGCAAAATATTTATTACAAATGTTTCGTTTCATATTTGGCGCTACATGCAATATGGCGAATAAATAAAATATTCCCAAATTTGTCACACTATGCATTAAAGGTATATCAACCACACTAAGGAATAGATAAAAATCTTAATTTTTATTATTACTTCTAAAATATCACAAAATAATTCACACACTGAACAATCACAACCACGTTCGTTCACGAAATGGCCGAAATGACAACTTACTGACGCAACTGTAGTTACTAAAAAGCTCATAACTGGCAACACCGTTC
Source organism: Drusus annulatus (assembly GCA_022651775.1). Lineage (NCBI taxonomy): Eukaryota > Metazoa > Arthropoda > Insecta > Trichoptera > Limnephilidae > Drusus > Drusus annulatus. The sequence goes on from JAGWCC010000632.1 coordinate 209,551, forward strand.
GATTTATGATAATGCAGAGCCCACAGTAAGGAATGAGCTGAAAATAAAATAAATATATGGCCCACATAGCCCTTAACGATGATAACATTCTAATGTTCCGAATTTGGAACAGTGTGTGGTAAATGGTTAACTGTAGCTGTAGAGTATTCCAGTCTATTTGTTATCTTTAAGAAAGAGGTACTGAATTTCTAGGTCAATGCAGCTGTTTTAGCACCCAATCAAATCTCCATCGTAAAGGTATGGAATATTCTTTGAAATATCCAATAACTTGAAAAGAAATCAGATAGTCAAGACGTTAAATTATTTGTTCCATTTTTACTGTTCTACAATCTCGTTTGAAACTGGGAAGAAAAGCAAGTAATTTAAATTTCTCAGTTTCCAGTGACCGCAGACCAATGTCTAAGTCAAAAATCTTATTCCCCAAAGCAGCTTTATCACCGGGAACAGAGAACAGTGGGAACAGGCTGTACACGAATAAGCAAGTAGCTACTCGCACAGGGCAACAGCAACAATATAAGCTCGATACAAGTACAGGCTGCAGCTACAGGCGCAGCAGCACTTTGCGAGAGATACGCTCGCTGCCTCGGATAAAACAGTACACAAAGTGTGCAGGAATTTGGAGGGTCGAAGTGCAGTGGAGGCGGAGCCCTAGCCCTCGGCGCGGCGGGCAAACCGGTGTCGGCCAGAGTCATTATCGGCGCTGCAATTTAATTATTGACACAAAGTACACGGCGCAGCTTCACCCTCAGCATTCAATTCTTACAATAATAATTTGTGAGTATTGTCGTGCTGCTGAGAGCTTCGTTAAAACGAACCGTTATGAGAAAGTGGGACAGGTTTCATGCAAATAATTCAACACTCGTCACACACCAACATTGAAACAGTGATAATATATCATTTCTGTAAAATCTTATGTGGGTGAATGTTTTTTTCTTAATGTACTTATGATGTGTAATTAATCTCTACACTTCTGAGTCTTTTTTAATGTATTAACTAGTAACGGACCGCCGTAAAACTCTGTCTTGGCACACACTCCTTACTTCATTCACATTCATGCATACTCTTCTGTTATTCTGACTCTTCACATGGCCCGACTCAAGCATTTGATTCACTTGATTGTGCCATGACTTTCTCAGGTCGTCCCCAACTTCTTCTTTGCGTCATGTATTATTTTCACACTCCTTTCTTTTTTCATTCGCTCTAAATCCCCAAACCATATAAGCGTCCCTTTATTGGTCCTATTCATTAAGCTGACATTAGTCTAACATTCTTTTCAAATATTTACATTTTTAACACGGTTATAAATGGTTTTAGCGCACATACGCCTCAGGTATCTCCGAGAAAGACTCGGGCGTCCCCGACTTCTTCTTTCATTCACTTTCATATTGTATATTTTTTTATACTTCTTCATAAATGTGCATGTATTTGTAAAAATATTATCCCTTTTTATAATAAATATTGTTTTTCCCGGAATGAGTTTTTTTAAGCTCCTTGGAAATAATGTATGATTTTTTTAATACTTTATTATTATTAAACAAGTAGTTTTATTGTTCGTCTTAAATTATTCAACAATAACAATCGCACGATTATCAGGAACAAATTAAAGTAATTGTCAGAGCAAGACTGTTGGATCACCAAAGGATTAGTAATGTAAAAAAGTCAATAATTGTACAAAGCAAATTCATCATAAAGCATTTACTTACCCCCTAGCAAAATGTTTCCCTAAAATTCATTAAAAAAAGAAGGAAAAAAAACAGAAAAAAGTTCACGACGACCCCTCGTAACACAAAACAGAACATTTCCCGAAGATGTATACGCATACATTTAATGTACTGAACAGATAATGCCTAGAAGTGTTGTATCTACCGACTCGAAAGAAAATCGATGGTGCCAGTTTACGTTAGACCTTTCGGCCCCTAGGCCCCAGACAGGCCAATGAGTCTGTTCAAGAAAGAATATCGATCTGTAAAAATGTTGAGCAAATTCATCAGAAGTAAAAAAAACCCAACTAAACATAAAAAATAAAGTCTAAGGCTAACAAGTTAGCATCACAATTACAACACTGTAAAACCAATCTACACACATGATGTTATAATATCCATCATTGTACAAAACAACTTGGAGCAGATAATCATTAACTCTTGAGAGTAATCATCGCTGGCCATGTTCACTAAATAAATAAACATCAATGTGCTGCGATAACTAACTAACTAACCATCACGCCGATTTACCGCAGGTGTACGCAGAGAGGACGGACCGCCATACAACTCTGTCTTGGCGCACACTCCTCGCTTCGATCACATTCATACACCGTCTCATACATACTCTTCTGTTATTCTGACTCTTCACATGACCCGATTCAAGTATTTGATTAACTTGATCGTGCCATGTCTTCCTCGGGCGTCCACGACTTCTTCTTCCATTCACTTTCGTATCACATATTATTTTCACACACCTTTCTTTGTTCATTCGCTGTACATGCCCAAAGCTTAATTTAAAAAGAAGATAATACTGCACAAGAGTTCAAACTGCCCTAAACCATCTGAAGCCAGTAAGACTATGACATCCCCAATTTGGGTATGTTGTGAGGATAAAGGTAGTGAAGAGAGGAAAAAGATGGGCAAGATAAAGGTCTGGAAGTATTTTTTAAAGAAATACAAACATTCCCGGGTTACGAATAACCTGACAATATTTGAAAAACTCTTACAAGCGGAAAATATTGCTTGGCAATGTAGAGGATTTAGCCAGCAGAGGAATTGAACCAACGACGCCCGGGTGTGAATCCGACGCGTTTGTACACTCAGCTACCGATCGGTCAAAGACTTAGCTATTCAGATCTGGTCAAAACACGGCTAAAGCCATTTCAAGCAACGTTTCGATTCTAAATGGCGGTCTTTCACTAGAGCGATACTGAAACGTGCCAATTAATTAATTGTGTAAATAACCCACATCAATTCAATAACCCGAATTAATTAAATAAAACTTAATGGCGCTCGCCGGGAATTGAACTCGCGACCTTTAAATTCGTAGTCGAGGATCTTAACCACTCGACTACGGAGGCCGTCTTCGGGTACACCAACACCCCCAGCACACTTCCACCGGTTCATCTCTTCAGTGGCTTTATGTTTGGTATTTTTTGTATAATTTGGGGCGCAAAGGACCCTTACCGTTTGAGAGTTTCCAAGGACGCCTCTAATTAGCTCGGGAGGGCGGGGGTGTTCCGCCCTGCCGGCTCGGTGATTGCGAATATTTGGCGTCAACAGTCCAGGGGATTCCTGCCCTGGCCGCATTGCGCCGCCCGGAAGGAGGGATTGGGCGGCGCGCATCCCTCCCACCGGGGTACTACTAAACAACCGGATGCTCTGCGTCCGAACGCGTCAGTAAACCCAAACAATAAAATTGAAAATATACCTATCTTGCACTAGGCCATTAGAGAAATGCAGTTAATTCTTACTTATTTATAAGTTAACGGACTAAATTCCAATTACAAAAAACACATAAAACACAAAATGGAAAAAAAAGAACAACAGAGGAGGAATAGCACATACATAATAATAAGTGAAGCGATGACAAGAATAGGACAAAATAAACATAAGAGAGAACATTCAAGCCATGGTCTAGTCAAAGTTTTGGTAGAGTCGTAAAGAATGACAAAAATCATTTAGACTGCTACCAAAAATTTCAAGACCATGGCTTGAGTTAACAAGCCTTGACATTCTTGCCATTGGAGAATTATACCCATAATTAGTATTGTGATGATTGAGGAACAGCAATTTCTGAGTCTACGGAAATGCAAAATTTATAATGAAACGAAAACAAACATACGATTTACTATTTATGTGGCCCGGCTTCGCTCGGGATTCTACTTTCCGTGTCAACACCCGAAAATACACACTTTTCGGCTTTTTAATACAAGCAATCTTAGAGTACACAGCGTGGTACCAATCCAAGGCAGTGTAGTCAGTTTTTGATGATTTTTGCCGAACTCGGCAGACCTGGGCGTGGCTAACACTAGGGCTAGGGTATTTATAGATCCATTCATAGCATATGTCGACATAATGTTTTTGTTTATTCGTATAACCACTTTTTCACGGTATTTTTATCAACAAAAACATAGCATATAACCTAAAAAACCGTTCAGTTGTGTCCAGTTTAGTCGCAAATCACAATATGTGGGCGGAGTCCCCGGAGACCAAGATCATCCTTACAGTACATAAAAGCGTTGTTTTTTTTGCTGTCTCTTTCTCTCTTATGGTGTACGACGTAAAAAGCCGGAGAAAGTGATTTATCGCAAGTTCGTCAAGGTTGGGAAAAAAAAATTAGCTCTCTCTCCATACATTGTTACTCCAAGCAAGCAATAGTACAAATAAAAATAAAAAATCTTTTTTTTTTTTTTTAATAAAGAAAGACAAACATTCCTGGTTACCAATAAACTGACAATGTTTGAAAAACTCCTACTACCATCATAACAAGCAGAAGATGTTTTGCTTGTGAAATTACGGAGGACTTGGGTAGCAGAGGAATTGAACTTACGACGCCCAGGTGGGAATCCGACGCGTTTGCCCACTCAGCTACTAACCGGTCAAAATGGTAGGGATGTAACTGAAGGTTCTTTATTAGGTAGGTAGGGATTTGAAAAGGTTCTTTTATAATGTGACAATTTTCTGAACACATCCGTTGGCTTCCTAATTTAAAAAGTTCACTCACTCACGTACTCACGAAAGGAAATTATTGATACCTAGCGATTATTATGATTTTGAGAGAAATCCTATGAGAATCAAAATCGCATACAGCAGAACCGATGAAGCGAGATATAAATAAACCCAACCGATGAACAAAAGATTAAAACATTCCTGAGCGAAATCTCAAGGGAACATGAGCTTTGCATCTTCAAATTGACTCCGGTATTGGCGTATATCCCTCCGCGGAAATAAATATTCCCGCGGCTGGCGGCGGTTGGCCGTGGATGCGAATTGTTTGCGGTGAAATTTTCCGCCTGACTTCAGCTCAGAACACATCATATTACGGAATGTTTGCATTGAAAACGATAAGTGAATAAATCAAGGATGAAATAAGGAGAAGATTCGTTACAACACACACAGTCAAAAGCCTGAAAATTGACTCCGGTCTTGGCGTATATGAACAGGGAGATACATATTCGTCTCTAACTAGCCATCACGCCATTTTCTTGCAAGGTCTGGCAGATAAAACGATGCCAAATAACTCTATCTTGGCACACACTTCTTTTTTAATTCACATTCACATGTCGTCTCACACATATTCTTTTGTTATTCTGACTCGATTCAAGTATTTGATTTACTTGATCATAACCTAAGAAACCGTTTAGTTGTGTCCAGTTTAGTCGCATAATAAAACATGTGGACGGAGTCCCCGGAGACGCGGGAGACCAAGATAATCCTTGCAGTACATAAAAGCGGTGTGTTATTTTTGTTGTCTCTTTCTCTATCATGGTAAACGACGTAAAAACTCGGAGAAAGTGATTTATCGCAAGTTTGTATAGGTTGGGTAAAAAAAAATAGCTCTCTCTCCATACAATGTTACTCCAAGCACCCAACCGTCTGGAGCCAGTAGGAATAATAACACATATTAAGCCCAGTCCTCTTAATAATTCAAAATAAATGTAAGATTTTAAAATGCGAACGAAATAGTAATGTTGAAAATAATATGAACCAGGAAAGGATGGAAGGTATTTGACAAAGCGGTGCTACTGGTAAATATTCATCCCAACAGTTATATAGTCCTTCGAATAAACTTGTTCACACGATCGCTCGGGAGGGTTCCGCATTTCCATAATAACTTTACGTCTATCTTCAACACACGGAATAATGAATACCACTTTGAAATCGATAAATCAAAGGGAAACTTTACACATTATTTTATTATCGATAGTATAGATTATTCAAAGAGAACAGAGCGTTCCTACTTGGGCGCGGGCCTTTCATCTTTACAAGGTTTTGAAGAATATGGAGTGTGAAAATTGGCAGTAATTTCACACTGTTTCCGATCTGGTGTACCTACCTTGTACGTTTTTGAAGACCCGCGTAGTGAAACGGTTAAAACTCAAAAGGGCAAGACGTTAGGAGTCGAAACGATTTGAATTATTTATTGAGAGTCCTACGTCATAGGTTATAGGAGATGTACGGAAATTTTGAAGATAGGAAAGAAGATATGATATTGGATATAGAACCTGGCTATTCAGATTCAGTATCTAAACCAATTTAAAGCCACGTTTCGATTCTGAAAAAATTTCATGTAATCAAGAAACAAAAAAAAAACATATCGATTTAAGCATATAAGTAAAGATAACGCACACATTAAACATGTCAAATTCAAAATTGCCCTAGTACCCAAATTAAAACTAAATTATCGACTCCAAGCCTTTCTCTCTACATATTTACTCCGTGTCAAGACTATGCAGAATCTCCAAAAATAGATATAAGGAATAATACAAATAAATCCAAAACTCGTATATATGATTTGAATTATTTAACAATTTGATCGGTTTACCCGCGTAACGTAGTCCTTAGACTTTTAACTCCTGACGTTTCGGACAGATCAAAAATTCCATCTTCGAGAGGCCTTATGTCTTGAGTTTCTGTCTCAATTTAAACTGATAGCTTTTGCACGTCTGTTTGGTCAGAAGCTAAAACGTTAATATGTTATTTCACATATATATATATATATATATATATATATATATATATAGCATATATATATATATATATATATATATATATTTATATATATATATTTTACGTGAATACCGCACAAGAGTCTCAACTACTCCTAACCGTCTAGAGCCAGTGAGACTATGGCATCCCCAAATAAGGTATGTTGTGAGGCTGAAGGTAGTGAGGAGGGGAAGGGGATTGGGAAGAGAAAGGTTGGGAAGTACCTGGCTATTCAGATCTGGTCACCAAACACGGCTAAAGCCATTTCAAGCAGCGTTTCGATTCTGAATGGTGGTCTTTCACCAGGGCGATACTTCGAATATCTACTACTCTGGAACGCGCCGCAAATATACTTTTTATTATTTTTACATGAATAAAATGTGTTATGACACATATTAATCAAATAAAAGTAATTGGTGCACCTTTGGATTCGTAAGTCGAGCGACTTACCACTCGACCATGGAGGCCATCAGTACTATTCAGTACTATACTATTATCTCATGATAATTATGTCAAAAATATACACACAGACACAAATTCTTATTTTTCCAATTCTGCTAAAAGATAACAATACAACTGACATATTCCAAATAATTCAATACTCGTCACACACCAACATTAAACCAGTCTTTAATTACAGCACACACCAGCACAAAACACGATGGCAAAATCAAATACACTTATCGTAATCTACTCACTCAAGTAAATTTGGAATTAACTCCTTACAATACAGCGCATGTACTCGTCGATTTTTTTCGGGAAAAAGGCAATAAATTATTCGAGATTTGTATCGAAATTAAAAACGTTTAGCGCCTGGACTATTGGGAATCGCTGGTTCATACAATAGTAGTTTAACCAGTCTGCAAGGTATAAGTTTACTCCATCATAATTCAATTAGTTATTGTCTTTCGTGTGCCAGTGAAACCTTAAACCGTTACCTGCGTTCCTATGTGTTTATTTGAAATATTTGCAGTTATGTCTTTACATCAACTTATTCGCTGAAAATGTGTGCCATATTTTAAACAAGATGAAAATAGAATGCTATCCTGTTGAAAAACAAATTATCACCTATGCAACTGTGACACTATTGACGGCCTCCGTGGTCAAGTGGTTAAGACAAAGCCAGAGGTCACAAGTTCAAATATTTTTTTATTGGATTAATTTGTTATTTCACATTTAATTAATATAAAATAAAATGTAGTATCTTGGCGGCATGTTCCAGAGTGGTAGATACTCTAAGTATAGCCCTGGTGAGAGATCACCATTAAAAATAGAAACGTTGCTTGAATTGGCTTTAGCCGTGTTTGGTGACCAGATTTAAATAGCCAGGTACTTCCCAACCTGCCTTCAGCCTCACATAATACTTCTATTTTTTTGTTTATTTTTTATATTGATTACCGCACCAGAGTCCTAACTGCTCCCGATTGTCTAAAGCCAGTGAGACTATGGCATCCCCAATTGGGGTATGTTGTGAGGCTGAAGGTAGTGGGAGGGAGAAGGAGATGAGGAAAAGGAAGGTTGGGAAGTACCTGGCTATTAAAAACTGGTCACCAAACACGGCTAAAGCCATTTGAAGCAACGTTTCGATTCTGAATGGTGATTTTTCACTACGGCGATACTAAGAGTATCTCACCGCTCTGAAAAATGTCGAAAATAAAAAAAATATTATTTCATATTAATAAATGTGTTATAACACAAATTAATTGAATAAAATTTGTTTGCGCACGCCGGGTTTGAACCTGCGACATCTGGATTCGTAGTCGAACGTCTTAACCACTCGACCACGCTGGCCGTCAATTGGGGATGCCATGAACCCACTTTTTTCCAGATACCAGATAGTTGGGCGGTATTCACTATGAAACATAAAATAAAACTGTGCAACAGGCGAGTGCAACTTGTGTTACGAAGCTTTTGCATTAAACTCAGATTTGTATCCAGAATCCGACTTCTAAATAATAATGTATATTCAATGCGCCCCGATGGAAACGTGGCTCTAGTGCTCCGTAGTCGTCTCAATCCATTGGGAGAGACTTCAGTTGTATCCCTTCCGTCCCTTTGTGCACAAATATAGACAGCGCAGCTGCCCGTCTAGCCTAGACGGCCCCTCAGGCAGTGCTAGATTTTCAACTTGTTTTTCGCTTGCTTTATTCAAAACAGTCCACACGAGAATACCTCGGGAGACATACACTGCATACTGAGCTTCTGAGCGCAGACTGGCGTACATTACGCTATATGCTCTCGTGTATTAGGCTAGCTAGCTCGCAAATATAAACATTATTCCTACCAATGACGTTACAAATATATAGACACGTTATGGCCATAGAATATTACCACAAAATGTGGCAAGTAACAAACACACTTACGTTACCAGTAAATTCATCATTCAAATATCGGTCATGTATTATCTTAAGTCATCATGTGTGACAAAGATAGACATTCATAGAATATGTGTGTATGAACGAAACACATGTAGGATCGGACTGCGTTCCGTACTTGCTAGTGGCGTTGAATGCTCTGGTAAGAATGAGACATCACTTACGCGAAGAACGTCATTGTTAGTCAACAATGGAGATAGTTGTGTTGTCTAAAATAATAAGTAATTTGCGCGTACTTATAAATGCAATGTTATTCCTTGTCTTTGCAGTGTAATTGAAACACTTTCTCACCACAAACGAGGGCATTTTGGCACTTGTTTTTGTAATTTGATTAGATATAGTAAACGACCTCAAGCGACGCGTGACAGTTTAGTACGAAATTGGCTTAAAAACGAAGCACACCAACTAGCGTGGTTTTTGCTTGCCACTCTGAGAGGGCTACAAAGTGTCTATATATATTTGTAACGTTATTGATTCCTACGGATAAAAAAGACAGCAACTCGTTCGGGGGAAAGCATTGCCCGCATTAGAGAAGACGGGCGAGATGAAGACGATGTTGAGCGGCGGAGGAGAATGTCAAACACTCGTGCAAACATGCTCTCGCCTCGGTTCTATCGATGCAGCGAAGTGAAAAGCACATTTAATCTTTCTGTATGACACTGTATACCTGCGAGCTGTGATACAGATGTAATGATTCTAGTGTTAATGCTACCCAGCCAATTACTAGTGCACTACAATAACGAATATTAAATAATGTCGGGGCTCCCTCGCTCTTGCAGTGCTTCGACCTTAGAGTAACAATATATGGAGAGAGAGCGCCAATTATTTTTACTCAACTTGTAAAAACTTGGAATAAATCACTTTCTCCGAGTTTTTACGTCGTAAACTATGAGATAAAAAGAGACAACAAAATTTCCCAAATTATCACACCGCTTTAAAGTATTGTAGGATTGTTTTTCGTGTCCCGAGTCTCCGTTGACTCCGACAACACGTTTTGATTTGCGACATAAATGGACATAACTCAACGGTTTTTTAGGTTACATGCTATATTTTAGTCTGTAAAAATACTGTGAAAAAGTGGTTATACGAATAAACAAAAACATTATGTCGACATGTGCTATGAATGGATGCATAAATACCCTAGCCTTAGTCCTAGACACGTCTAGGTCTAGCCGAGTTCGGCGAAACTCATTAAAACTTACTACAGCAGCGATACCTCTATATTATTGCTCTGAGGCTTTGACGTTTTTTGGCCGAATTCATATTCAATGCTTCAGTGATGCACAACAGTTTTTCATACCTTTGCGAATCCACAAATTAAATCTTAATTTTTTTACGTTAACTCCACACAGAAGGTTCTTTGGAAAATTATTTCCTGCAGGGGCTATCTAATCTTTGGAGATGCTGTGTGAAGGATCTTTTTGAGGAAAGAAAGGAGTGAACACAGGAGAGGAAACATAAAGAACGAGTAGTAGAAGCGACCCGTTCTCATGTATCGAATGTCAACCGTGTGCAAATGTTGGGCGCGCGGTTGGCGAGTTTCTCGACCATGCGCCGGTGCCGAAGGGATCAATGACGCAAGTTCCTTGGAGCATCTTCCATTGAAATACCGGTAGAACGAAATTAACATTCCCACCTGACGTCTGTGCTCCAAAGATTACAAAAAAAAATAATTTCAAAATAATAATAATTTAAATAAATACCAAGTATAATTTTGCCGAAATCATGTCCTCTGAGTGCAAAACTATACCTTTCTCCAAACGAAAAAAAACTAAAATGATTATATTTTTCTGAAGTTACCTGCCAGGTAAGCATGCTTCCGCATATTATCTATGCACGTAATATAAATAAATATGAATACGCCATAGATTATATGTAGTTAGTAATAAAATAGAGCCATATGAATTAAGATTTGTACAGCACCCTTGAGGTGATTTTTCACAAAAACAGCACCGTACAAATTATGCAGAAACATTTTCATTATTATAAAAAACAGCGTATTAGTTCACGCATTTGTAACATTCGTTGTATACTTATTCACCCGTAATAGGTTTGCATATTTCATAACACAACGAGACGCATAAAAAGCAATAAAACATCCATCGTCATGGCAATTTAAGACACCATGAGATAGCTTTTACACATGTTCACCATTATCTAATTATTATCTTTTGCATTACCGACTTTGGACAGTAGACGTAGACGTAGACAGCAGACAGCCATTGTTTAATTGATAGCCTCGACATTCCAGTAGAGCTTTTTTTTAGAGAAAAAAAATGTTACATGAGATCTATTCATTATATTATTGTTCAAGTATCATATTGGCGAAATATGCTCACGTACTTTCTCTCCTCAGAATAAATATTTCATTTTGTAGGTGACTGTTGTTCAATTTGACATATTGAAGGACGTTGGAGAAATCATATCTGTTAAATAACTACCTAATCATAAATGAAGTACCGGAAACACAAATCCTAAACTTGTTTCAATTTCAATTCCGACACTTAATTTCGACTATTTATTTTATTGTATACGCCTGAGTGGACTTTTACATACAAAAGTTTTCATTAAACAGTAAAAATTATTTGCACAAACAAAATTAAAAATAGTTGTGAAATAGGAAAAAGTTGTGTTAGAGTACGTTAAATTAATATTGATGAAATATATGATATTATAGCCTTCTTGTATCTAGATTCCGTGCAGTTAAATACATCAGCCATCTCTGCGTATGTATTACCAACTACATGCAATCTAGGTACAAGCGACTAACCGAAAGACTCAGTCCTGATGTTATTGTTAAAACTAAATAGATTTTTGGATCGGAGCAGTTTAATTTTAATTTAAAAAATTATATTTTACAAAAAAAGACTTTCGACTGACACCTTTAATACAAAGCTCCAAAGATATATCGCTCACGTCAAAAAAATATCACGTATCTCACCCATTTGTCAAAAGTGACTTTTTGTGGTACAATTTTTTTTTAAATATACAACCTGGCCGAACGTCGGGAGCCAAACAAAATTTTAAAAGGTTTTTATTTAATTTAAAGTGATTATGTGTAAAGCCTTAGAATCGGTTATTCCTTCCGATTGTCACCATTTTTTTATAGCCGTCCCCATGATTAGAAGTTAAGCGAAGGGTATATTATGAATTGCTGTTCCTCAATTATCACTCTACTAATTATGGGTATCATTCTCCACTGTCAAGAAGGTCGAGTCTTGTTAACTCAAGCCATGGTCTTGAAATGTTTGGTACCAGTCTAAATGATTCTTGTCGTTCTTTACGACTCAACCAAAACCTTGTTCAGGCTTTGATTTCACTGTTCTTAAAATTTATATTTTTGTCATTGCTTCAAATATTATGTATGTGCTGTTTTTCTCTGTTGCTCTTTTTCCCATTTCGTGCTACGTGTGACAATGGTCCGTTAGTATAAAAATAAATAAATAAAGATGTACTTTTTTATAATTGTTAAGTTATGTGATATGTTAATTTTTATGTCATGAAAAAACAGATTTTTAGATAGTTTTTCGTGTCTCGTTTGTTGATATCTCAGACAATAAAATCTACTATTCCACCTCTGCTGACACATCAGATACCGACATTTCAATACTAATTACTTTAATAGTCTTCGTAATTTGTTCCAAACGTTAGACTAAGAATATATATGGAGAGGTACTTTGGCGAAACGCTGTAGTCAGTATTGTTGACCTTATACTGACTCGGATAGAAAGAGACAAAAATATGTTAAAGGATGTTGAATAGCCTATTAGTTACCGCCCACATGGAATTCGGACATTTTTACTGGCCATATTTGAACACATTGAACAAAAAAATATCAAAAAAAATATATAAAATGATTTATAAAGTCAAAATATCATACAAACAGTAATAACAGAAGGTTTGCCTAAATAAAAATAAAAGCATTTCTTGATTTTATGTCTTCATATCATTAAAAATGTAAAAAATTCTAAAGTTCGGTCAAAAATATTTAAAACTGTTGAAATACCTTTGAAAAGTGATAATTTACAATCTTTGTTTGGACTTATTTGAACATTCACGCATAGCACATATCACCATCATGTTCGATTTATTTGTATAACCACTGCAAGTATTTTAATCAACACAAATATAGGAAATAACCTCAAAATCCGTTGACGTAAGTTATACGGCTCGATGATGTAAAGTTAGCGCGGACGGAACATTCTTACATACTTAAAAGTGTTGCAATAGTATGTGACTACTTTTCTTGACTCTTTCTCTCTCATGGTATACGGCGTAAAAACCCGGATAAAGTGATATATCGCAAGTTTGTATAGGTTGGGAAAAAATATTTGGCCATACCTCCTTATATCGTTACTCCAAGGTTCAAAACAAACTGGTATCCCCCTAATAGCTTACCTATAACAGCGTACAGTTCAAATTGCGAGAGGTATAACAAGAATTCGAAATTCAATTCTTGGGCGAGCCGTAAGCTCCCAGTCTCGTGGTCAGCCCGCTGTAAGCACTTCTACAAAATAACTTGAGAATTCGGAATTTCCTCCTATAAAATTTAATAACCCAATCGTAACTTAGTTTCCCGAAGCGATCAAATGTAATTCGGACTCTAATGCCAGCGTTAGCCGTTTACAGAAATGCCATACTTATGGGGGTAGAGAATGATGATCGACATTAATTAATTCAACCAATGGTAAAGCGCTTAATAATGTCCTAGTCCACGAGGGGGTGTTATTAATTTCACCATAAATATAAATTAATTGCTCTAATATGGTGGTTATGATGTACACATAACCGAATATTCACGGAAACAAATAATATTTAAACAACAATTCAGAATATTCCCTCCGCGCTTATTTGTCGGATTCATATTAGGATCTCGAGAAAGTCGACCACAATTTATTATTTCACCCGCATCCACGTGATGGTACAGAGTTTTGTTACATCGCGCGTATAGCTGGATAAAGTAGTTTAAATGTTACCTTGTTGACTGATGTAATTTTTAATTAAAAGTTCTGCGGTAGGGGTCAGGTCGAATTCAAATATTATTTTACAACATTTATGAGGGGGCGACGATCGGCAGATCTCTCGGCTGCGGAAATACTAAATTGGCGGCAATCAATTTTTAAGCGAATTATCTGTCAAACGAGAAATTGGATCATGATACCTTTTCAAAAAAAAAAATTGTACCCTTTTTAAAACAATATTATAGATTTTTATTTCTTATTAATTTTTTTTTTAATTAGGATACAAAAACTCATACAATTCAAGTGTAAATATGGTAACAATTAAACATATTTTAGACCAATTTAAGTTCCATTAACAAGTAATTTAATGATTAAAGAAAGGTTTAGGTATAAGCAAAATATATGATATTAATTACAGTAGATAACAATAGAATTTTATATAATTTAAAGTATTAATTCAAATAGATTTATTTTATATGATTTCAAGTTACAGTTGAAAATGTCTACATCTCGTAGAGAATTGTGAGTTTTACAGATGCGTCCTATAAAAATTATTTTTTATGACCGATCGCATAGCCTATGCTTCAGGGTACAAAATAAACAGTAAGAAAACAAAAGAATAACATTTAAACTATAACAAAGGAAACGAGAGAAAGAGACAGATTATATGAAATGAAACGAGGCAAAAACGTCAACTGGACGTAGTTATGCAGAAAGCATCCAACACCAAAAGAGATGAAACTGAGAAAAAGGAGTTTCAAAATATGACAATACAAAAGCATAATACGGCATTTGTTAAGTGAATATCAGTGGTTTTTTTCTATGTGAGGATTATTATAAATATGTAATTTATAATCTATCAATGTATTTTGTGAAAAAAAAAGTATTTCTGATGTTATTCAACTATTCAAATGTTTTTAAACATTAATTTAAGTCAAATATCTGCAGTGCGGGTAGTTAAAAATTGAATTACCAAAAATCTATTGCATTTGGAGCTTGGATGTTTTCAGCAGATAGAAATCTCGTATTTATTCATGGGAAAACATGTAAAACTCGATTTTGGAAAATTGTGGGTTGGACGCTTTCTGCCAAACTACACCTTACTGATAAAGTGATAAAAGAACAATGAGAAATTATACGGTTGCATTTTAATTTATTTAATGCAAAGTTATTGTTTCATTTCCATTAAATATGTTAAACCGCAAAGTGATTGTTTTCAACGGAAATATAATATATATAACTAATTAACTAACTAACCATCACGCCGTTTTCCGAAGGGGTAGGCAGAGAGGACGGAGCGCCATATAACTCTGTTTTGGCACACACTCCTTGCTTCATTTACATTCATACACCGTCTCATATATACTCTTCTGTTATTCTGACTCTTCACATGACCCGATTCAAGTATTTGATTTAATTGATCGTACCATGTCTTTCTTGGGCGTCCTCGACTTATTCTTCCATTTACTTTCGCATCATATTTTCTTTTCACAATCCTTTCTTCGTTCATTCGCTCTACATGCCCAAACTATCTGAGCGTCCCTTTCTTGATCCTATTCATTACGCTCACATCAGCCTTGCATTCTTTCCGGATATCCACATTTTTAATACGGTCATACATGGTTTTACCGCACATACGTCTCAAAGATCTTATTATATATTATAGATAATAATGTAAGCCAAAGTTTCTGTTATCTCTATCTTAATTCACCATGCAAAATCCTTATTTGAACAATGAACAATCGCTTCCCGAGCGCTTCAAACTAAAGCAAAACCAGCAGAGAAACTTATTTTCAACAGGATCGGGAAGTTACGTTTAGGGGCTAATGCGGACCAGGTAAATCAATTCCACCGCGACAAGGTGTTTCCTCAGAGTTCAGCGATGTGTGCAACTTTCCACCAGCCAGGGGTGGAGACAACGGTCCAGATTCCTCACTTGACAGATTTCTATTGAGGTCCAGGGGTCGCAATCTCCCATAGCTGCGGTCAAGGGTCTAATCCTTTAGTTTTCGACCCCGGCCTCTGGTTGCGACATTAAATATGCATAAACAATGGATCCGAGATACAACTTGAGGTATTTTCGATAGCGACAATTAGTGTGTGAATTTGAGGGGTTAATTATTGTGCTCGGTGTTGTTGGAAAGATCAAAGGCATTTTCAAACTATTCGGATTGTAGAACTTCGCGAAGATTCGAGATTGAGCTTCGATCCGATTAGTTGGTCAATGTTGAGACCGCACAATCGCAACTGTCCGAAGTCAGTGGGACTGCGGAATGCCAAATTTAGGGAATGTTGTGAGATGGCGGGGAGGGATAGGAGACGGGGAAGAGAAAGGTTGGGAAGTACCTGTATATTTAGATCAGGTCACCAAATGTGACTAAAGCCATTCTAGGCAACGTTTCGATTTTGAATGGTTAAACAGCTGGAAGAAGAAGGTTCAAATGTAAAACATTTAATTTAAATTGTAAGAGATGAAATAACACATTTTTTAAATTTTATTATTTTACTTAACAATACATTTCTTTTGTTGGTTGGTATAATTGCCCATCCCACTAGGCATAAGCCTGTGTTGGGATGACAATTTGCAAAAGTGGTTTTTTGCTACATAGTAACATGTAATTATCGAAAATATAGTATATACATAATAAAAATAAAAATAATATAGGTAAATATTTTAAATAAAACAATATTTTTTCCACGCTGGGATTCAAACCAGCAACCTCTAGGTCTCGATCAAGGATCTTACCACCCTGCTACGAAAGCCTCTTTTTTATATTATCTGGAGTTAGTGAGACTATGGCATCCCAATAGGGGTATATTGTGAGGCTGAAGGTAGTGGAGAAGGGAAAGATATGGGAAGGGAAGGTTGAGAAGTATCTGGCCATTCAGATCTGATTGCCACAAACGCGGCTAAAGCTATTTCAAGCAATACTAAAAGTACCACTCTGGTACGTGCCGCAAATATACTAAATATGAATTGAATGTGAAATAACACGTTCAAAAACCAAAATTTACTGGTCCGTTTTCAATTTTACAATTTTCGAACAAAATTGAAAAGCTGTGAGCGAAAATAAAATGCATAAGTAGGTTGGCACCTACCTTATTTTTTTATGAATTATGCTCACTTCAGTTGTGAAATAATTCAACGATGCTCTCAGACGAATTGCAAATATTTTACCGCGTGCGTCGCCGGGAATATTTCCCGAATCTGAAAATTCCCCGTTTCCGAGAAAGAAGCGCCATCTCTGTTTTCATTTTTTACCGTTTCAATTCCCTTTGTTGACGTTCCCCATGTTGCCACGCGCGTGACGGGGCGCGCGCTGTTTGCCCGCGAGGGCCGCGCGCGATACGCGTAAAGATGCAAACAGAGTGCGATGCGAAAACGCGAAATGCAAAAAAAACACCCTCGCCCCTTTACTGTCGACGCAATTTGTTTTTGCTTTGTGGAGAATCGAGCTTTTTTGCCGTTTCCTCGGATCGAAGGAACGCTGAAATGTGGCTGCACAGTGGCACATAAAAAATGGCCCTAATCGCCACCTTGTAACATTCTAACACAAGCAATACTACAAATGATTTATCTGTAAACTTTTTATGTGGGTAGTTAGGAAAATATCTAAGATTTCTAGTGAATATTGTTTTTTAAACTGTAGTCTTTTAAATTCTATGAAAAAAACATACTAAAATGTCAGTAAAAAGTGCAGTTTGAAAACCAGAAAAGGCATTTTCGAACTTTCAACCTAAAATTTCAGGGTGAATTTCATATAGAAGTTAAAAAAATACTGTTTAAAAATTGTATTCACTGAAAACTTCAAACATTTTCCTTGCTACTTGTATAGAATTAACAGATAAATCATTTGTAGTATTGCTTGTATTAGAAAGCCAAAAAGTGTGTATTTTTCGGCGCTGTCGTCAATTTATTAAATTTAATATCGTTAGGAGTCTTTTGATTATGGTCTTATGAAAATATTGGATTGTGTATACAAACGAATTTCAATATCTCATTGATCCACTAAAGTGATAAACCGAGAGAAGTGTTTTGTGGGTGTAACCGTATGCTTAAAGTAAGCCTTTTGTTTTGTTTTTTTTTAAAGAAAGACACACATTCCCGGGTTACGAATAACCTGACAATATTTGAAAAACTCCTACTACCATCATGACAAGCGGAAGATGTTGCTTGTGCAGTGTTGGAGGACTTAGCCAGCAGAAGAATTGAATCCACGACGCCGGATGTGAATGAATCCGACGCGTTTGTCCACTCAGCTACCGACCGGTCATTGTTTATCACTTCCTTGTTTATTGTTTCCTTACTTCTGGTGAAATTATTAAAACATTTAAAAATAACAAATATCTTTCTTTAACAAAAAGTAAGTTTCATTGGCCTGTCTGGGGCGTAGGAGTTGACGGTCTTATGTTTCTTCAATTTTATTTCAAATTGGTATAGATCACACTTCTACGGGTTAATCCGTTCAGTGGTTTACAGCACCATTCTTTTTGATTACACTCTGACACACTCTTCTTCAGGTAACTTCATTCTACGAAAAAATGATGTTTAATTGCTTAGTAATATTTAGAATATTGATTAGAAATACGACCCAACGGCCGAATTAAATTAAATGCATTAAATTTGTAATCTGTCAAGCCATTTTTTATGTAGGTATTGTTAACTGTTAATATTTTATACACAGAAATTAAGCTACCGAGTTACCATAATTACTAATTGCTGATCTAATATAAACATAATAGTAAAATATTGTAACAATAGATTAATTACTGAACACGTGAGCCAAGAATATCATGCGCCAAAATCAATCATAACATTGTTTAAATTAAGCTTTGTTAGATGCAATAATAAACATTGCATAAATTGAGGTTAGTTAAGTCCATTCAAAAACAGTGAATAAATTGATGTTGGGTAAATGCATTCTAGAACAGTGTATATATTGAGGTTGGCTATGTATTACAAAAAACAGTGTTTAGATTGGACGTAGTTCTGCAGAAATTTGCCCACAATTCAATCCAACCCACAATTTGCCGAAATCGAGATTTACATGTTTTCCTATAGATAAATGCTGCGGAAAAAATCCAAGCTCCAAGTGCAATAGATTTTTGGGAATTCAATTTTTTACTCACCCACACAGTGCAGATATATGATTTTAATTGAAGTTCAAAAACATTCAAATGTAGGATAACATAGGAAATACAAATATTTTTTCAATAAATACATTAATAGATAATAAATTACTTATGTATTATAGTTCTAATAAAGAAAAATACACTGATTTTCACTTTACAAATGCCGTAATATGCTTTTGTATCGTCATATTTTTAAACGACTTCTTTCTCAGTTTCATCTATTTTGGGGTCGAATGCTTTCTACATAACTACGTCCAATTGAGGACTGTTAAACGCATTTTATTAAAGAAAGACAAACATTCCCGAGTCACGAATAACCTACTACCATCATAATTAGTGGAAGATGTTGCTTGGGCAATGGTGGAGGACTTAGCTAGCAGAGGAATTGAACCCACGATGCCCGGATGGGAATCCGACGCGTTTGTCTACTCAGCTACTAACCGGTCAAACTGTTTAAAAAAGGTTTGATAAAAATGCATTAAAAAAAATAAGATTCAGTAAATTCATTTTATAAATTAGGGTGTGCTAGGTATACGCAAGAATGTGACCAATAAACAATAAATGACGATTGGTTATTCTCTTTTGACGTAGGAAATAAATTCTGGGCGAGTCGATGAAACGACAATCATTAATTAAGGGTACTCGGTATTTGAGCAGTTCAATAGGGCATTATTACAAATTTCTTCGTTGAGTTATGCTTAAAACAATGTAAAGATGTTTGCCGAGTTGGCTATACTCTGTTTGGACAGGCCGCTGCAAATAATAACAAGCTGCAGAAACCAGAGTAAACTCAGGAGTTATTGGAAATTCGCTGAACTAATAATATAGCTTTGTGGACGTTCTGCAAATGTTCCGTTAAGAATCTGTTCAGATTATTGGAAGGTAAATAGTACCCCGAGCTTCAAACTTAGATATTGACAGATTTTGTGAATTGAAAATGGCAATGTATATTGAGTTAGTCAAAATATTATTATAATATTGCATATACATCATATAATTTAAATATAGACCGTGAGATGGATGCAAAAATATTACAGGTAACTAGGGAAGAACTGGAAAATCATTTTAACTATAGATGAATGTATTAATACGACTTTGCTTAAGATATCCCCTAGAGAGATATAAATGGTGCCTTATTCAAAATGTTTTTATTCTGTGTTCAGATATTGACTTTGAATCAAAATAGGACAAGATTTAGAAGAGTAATCCACTGATGTTGACGAAAACCATTTTAAAATTGGTAGAATTTATTCGAAAATAGTAGATTTTGTCTGAAATCAGTAGATTTAATCTGGAACTGGTATATTTTATCTGAAATCTGTAGTTTTATCTCGAATTTGTAGATTTACAGTAGTTTTGGTAAAATCGACATCGTTGGTATGACACTAAACAATAACAGTGTCAAAATCACGAATGCACAAAATAAATGCAAGTTGATCCTATAGGTATATTTTTGCGTTGATTATTATTTTTATTTTATAGTGAATACCGCACAAGAGTCCCAATTGTTTGATCAGTGGGACTATGGCATCCCCAATTGAGGTATGTTGTAAGGCTGAATGTAGAAGGGGAAGGGAAGGAGATGGGGAAGAGGAAGGTTGGGAAGTACCTGGCTATTCAAATCTGGCCACCAAACACGGCTAAAGGCATTTCAAGCAACGTTGCGATGTTTAATGGTGCTTTCACCAGGGCGATACTTAGAGTATCTACCACTCTGGGACGTACCTCAAAAACACTTGATATTATTTTATATTAATTAAATGTTTTATGTCGCATATCAATTAAGTATTTGCGCACGCCGAGTTTGAACCAGCGACCTCTGGACTCGTAGTCGAGCGTCTTATCACTCGACCCCGGAGGCCGACGAATTATAAATTTCATATTATTATGCTTCCATAGGAAAAACTTAATCATGTTTTTATTCCTGGTGTTTAGATACATGTTTTACAGCTTTGCTACAAGGTCAATCATTTTAGGAAATCAGGTTCAATCAAATGAATGATCCTTTATAAATGGTAGTACGTATTCATCCCGCTGTCTAAGATATCAACTGCCTCATCAGCAACATAAAATAATTGGCAATCGAAAAATAAATACCACCCAACAAAACATATTAACAAGTTACAAATATCAAGGTGGAATGTTACACGTGGGTTGTACATCTGTATTTAGCAGTAGTGCGATCTGATATACGGTTCCCTCTCAAACGCCACCTTCGAGGTAAATTTAAAGAGGCACTTTGTGATCCCACCAGCTTAGGAATGGTCGATATTCCAGCCTCGGTTAAAAGGAACCGGTTCCAAGCCGGTCACCGGAACCGTCGATATTATTTCTCCGAAGAACCGGTTGTTTTTGAAACCGGTTCCTAATTTTCGCGAATAAAAAGTTCCAGTCCTTTTCGTTTTGGAAATTGCTAGCAACCCCTCCTTCCATTTTTTGGCGAGAAACCAGTTTCAGTTCTTTTCGTTTTCAGAATTTTTCTAGCAACCCCCCCCCATGAAAGTTTTTTTTTCCTATATAATAAATCAATTTTCTTGGAGGAATTTTTCTGGCACCAGGAACCGGTTCCAAAAAGAACTTGATAAATAACCGGTTCCTCGCCGGTAACTGGAACCGCAGGTACACCCAATTCAATTATCGATTATCTCTACACCAGCTGGACGTATCGCTTCCACCCACCTAAAATCATTTCCTTTCTCATTCAACGAGAAGTTGTATTTATTTACTTTTTTATAAATAAAAAAAAAACACTTTATCATAATCCGGGTTGGTTGAACTGTTAAGGCCATTGATAAGTATAGTTTGACAATGGCCTTAAACGCCGAAACAGCTGTCACTAAAAACAAAAATAATAAAAAAAACTTAAAATAGCAGAACTCAATAATAATAATATTAAATTTAATTCAATTGAATTATATAAAAATCAATTTAGTTAGTAAAAGTAAAATTGAACATGTTTTATAGAGCATGCATTAAAATCACTTGTGAAGCAAGAAAAATACTTCAAAAGAAATATAATATTTAGATGAAAAAGGGAAAGATGTTTGAAAACAAAATTCACTTATTCACAAATGGTATAATAGATGGCGAACAGAATAGAAAGGAAAATCATTAAGTCTGTTTGGTTTTAGAATGGTTTTTCTATGTTACTTCTTTCTGTCACCAATATACCTAAGTGAAATCTATAAATGGTCATACTCATACTACCCATGTAATATTCTACCTTATTTATATGTAAACTGTTGGTCTCCCAAATAAAATAAAATAAAATAAAAATACATGTGTTAAAATCCGTTAAACTGGCAAAAGTTTATAATTTGATAGGGAAAGTGTGATAAAGCTTGACAAGCTAATGAATTTTATAATGACCGAACCAGCTTAGCATATGTGCAACTTATCCGTGTCACTAAAAAATCCTACCAATCTCTATTGTATCTTAATTGCATCCCTTAATGTATTTCTGTCTAGTAAATAACATCTCTTTGCAAAACTCCTTTTAACATGTATTATTCCATTAACCACATGTTTAGACTATGATAGCTAGTTTGACCATGCCCATAGTGCAGGTATAAAACCAGAGCTATTCTGCAAAAGCACCCCAATCAATTCCCATTCTTATTTCAATTACCGTTGTACTCCTGTGCAGTAACCCATGTTCAGTTAGAGGTTAATTATAATATTATATAAATTTTCCCAGTAAAAAGTGTTCAAGATAAAAGTGAATTTAAGAATTATATTTTATTCACAATTCGCGAAGAAAATCGCCCCTTACCCAAGGAGCATTCTGTCGGTCGCGTCAGCGATAATTATAATATGTATTTGTATAAATGTTGAGTTTAAATAGTATCCTCTACAGTCTACACACTATTATCTATTAGTAAAATATTTGTTATCGTTACCTACTACTTTCGTCACGTACGGAAGTATTTATTTATTAATCCGTATATTATCTTACGAAGGCTGTAATGCCATTTTTGAAACGCTCTACAAACTGAAAAAATTATAAAATATCATAATACCCAGACTGGTAGAACTCGTAGTACGTGGAATAAAATAAGCCTATGTGCATGTAGAATATTACCTACACAAAGTACATACATGTGGTATGAAAACGTTTTCTACAAAACGTAACATAAAAATGAAAAAAACAAATCTTGGTAACCAAATGTAATTCCTCGTTTTCTTCCTACTGAGCTGTACACACAAATGCAATGTCAACACATGAGTAAAAAATGTACTTTCTTAAATAAAAAAAAACACACACACTTTACAATGTGTTTTAGACCTTCAATTAAAATGTCATAAAGTGCAACACAAATAAAAGTGTTGCACTTAATATCAATGTTAACATTGAAGATAATCTACTATAAATAATGTGAGTGTGAACTTCTCGAAATTTGAACTGATGTTAATTGTAGTAGTCGAATTAAAAACCTAGTCTTTTCAGGTCCCTACCCACCTAATAAAATACCCACCTATATATGTATATATATATATATATATATATATAAAGGGTCATAAATAACTTTTTTTTTTTTGAAAAAGGGCGCAAAACATCGAGTGTAGCTTCGGCTGTGTGGCACGTAGCGCCGTCCTGTTGAAACCAAATGTTGCCAATATCCTCCTCTTCAATTTTTGTGAACAAAAATTCGTTCAACATGGCCCGATAACGATCGCCATTGACTGTAACGGCCACTCCTTGCTCATTTTCAAAGAAAATGGCCCAATTATGCCTCTGGACCAAAATCCGCACCAAACAGTGACTCGTTTTGGGTGTACCGGCTTTTCAATGTATGCGTGCGGGTTTTCTGTGCCCCAAATACGACAATTTTGCTTGTTTACATACCCGCCAAGATCAAAATGAGCTTCATCCGAAAAGATGATTTTTTGGCAAAATCGGCATCTTCACAAGTCGATCGCAGGCCCACTCAGCGAAGCGAAAAACGCATTGGATGGTCAGTTGGCTTCAACTCCTGAACCAATTGGACTTTGTATGGCGTCACTGTCTTTATGCAAATTCGTCTCAATGATGTCTCCGAAATGTTCAATTGTTGAGAACGACGGTGAATTGATGTTGATGGCGCTTCACGCACACTTTCTGCCACAGCATCGATATTCTCGGGTGTACGCACTGTTTTTGGCTTTTCACGCTTTGGTTTATCGATGAGGATGCCAGTTTCTTTCACTTTTTCACAAGATAACGAACATACAGAGCTGACGGTGCTTCTCTTCTTCCAAAAACCGTACGCAATTTTCGCACACATTCTGCAACATTACCATGATTTTCAAAGTAATGTCGCAATATTTCCCAGCGTTGTTCAAGCGTATACACAACCATATTCGCTCAGCGGAAAGATAAAACTAATTATCTGTCAAATCAGACATGAGCTAAGTGTTACCATTCACGAAATAAGCACTAGTTGAAAAAAAAAAGTTATTTGGCGGACTCCTATATATATATATATATATATATATATATATATTCAGCCTCAGAGCAAGAATATTTGTGTAGAGAGAGCTAAACATTTTTAGCCAACCTACACAATAGTCGTAAACCGTGAGAGAGAAAGAGACAAGACAAGTTCTCACACAATATAGCACCGCTTTTAGGTATGTATGCATGTTCTCTGTCTACCGCGTCTCCGGGGACTCCGCCCACTACGTTTTGTTATACGAAGTGAAAAAGTGTTTATACCAATAAACAAAAAACATTATGTCGACATGTGCTATGAATGGATGTATACATACCTTAGCTCTAGCCCTAGCTACGCCCCAGTCAGGCAAAAATCATCAATACTGACTACACTAGCGCTCCCTCCTGGTATATTATGGCTCTGAGATTTCAGCAGACATTATTCTATTTTTTAAAAAGGGTGGATTAAAGCAAACCATAATTTTTTCGGCAAGTCAAGTTACGTACCATTATTTCTCACGGATAACAACTAGTAAAATGCTGCTTTTCCTTATCATCATATCAATAATAACACGCGAGTATAAATAAAGTTAAATTTATTTTATTCTTGAATCGTAACTCTGCAATGAGTTGATAAGTTCAATAACGCCAGGACAATGTATTAGTCATCAAATCTCCAGTTTTATTCCAGCGACTTGGTATTCATTGTCGCGCTCCATGTTTCTATCTTGTGTGTGTGTTGTCGTGTGTCTGTTTATATCTGTTTTATGTTTCAAGTGTTTAGGGTAAACGGCACTAAGATATATTATTTCTTTGTAGTTTATGCCTACGTGTTTTTAGACTTCGTGTAAACACTCCGGATAAAGTGACTACAAGCAATGCCGATGTCTATTGTCTATGTATAATAAATAAATAATATTAGCGGTTCGAAAGCGTTTTTTGGTTGGATACTGTTTTGACTAGACAAAAATAATAAATATAGCCATTAATTCGTCGACACGTAAAATGTTTGGTTTAATAATATAAATAAACGTTATAATTATGTTATTTATCGAATTCATAATTGTAAACATTAAACAACATGTCGGTAAAGGGCAGTTACATTGTGGCCTGCCATAGATTAAAATAAATAAATATTTGTTTCAACTACACGCAACACTTTTTGTTTAATACATAAAAAATAAGCACATTCCACAACTCATAAATGAAACGTTGCTTGAAATGGCTTTATTTGTATTTAGGTTATACATCAAGAGTAGTAGATACTCTCAGTATCACCCTGGAAAAATACCACCATTCTGAATCGAAATGTTGCTTGAAATGGCATTTACCACGTTTAGCGATCAGATCTGAATAGTTATTTCTAACCTTTTACTTTCCCCTTTTTTCTCCTTCCTACTTTCTGCAGCCTCACAAATGCTACTCCAAATTGGGAATGCCTTAGGCTACTGGCCCCGGGAAATTGGGATTGTTGTGTGATAATCAACTTCTCACCCTTCCCTTCCCCATCTACTTCCTCTCCCCACTACCTTCAGCCTCCCAACATACCCCGATTGGGGATTCCATAGTCTCACTGGCTCTAGACGGTTGGGAGCAGCTGGGACTCTTGTGCGGTATTCACTATTAAAAAAAATCACAAAACAAATATTTACAAATCTGAATAACCACGTACTTTCTAATCCCAGCCTACCTCTTCCCTTAATATTTTACTCCTTCCCCACTTTTTTCACCGTAAAAAGATTCCCCAAATTAGGAATGTCATAGTTCCGCGGGCTCTCAGCAGTTGGCACTCTATTAGTTACCTACTGTTAAACCATTATCTAAAAAAAAAAAACTACAGGGCTCTATGGTGGCCGCCGATTTGATAGAATTAGCCAGGCTGACTTGAAATCTGTGTATTGACAATACACGATTAATTACATGCGATGTCGGTTAAGATTTAAGTTTTGTATTTGGCAAGACGAGTTAGTTGGGATGTCATCTCATTTAGTGAGGATCGGTCCAGCAGACGAGATGCTGCCTGAGATACCGCTGCAGATAAACAGCATCTCCCACGTAATCTGTGCTGCTGTTACCCTATCTGGTTGGAGATGGTAATTTAATCACAAGTCAATGGCCACTGAGAGAACCGTTCAATTAAAAAGGTGGTTTAGCGACATTAAAAGATTTGGACTAAGCTGACTGTAAAATTAAGTAAAATTATTTACGGTGGTGAAATTTTTGGTGAGCATAAAACAACAGATTCGATAATACCAATTAGGTGTCTGTATTGACTGGATACAAAAATGATGGAATTCCATTGACTAGCCTACCAAAAGCCTGAACTCAGCACCTTGTGGGTTGCTTATTTACTAAAAGTAAAATAATTTCTTCTCGACTTCTTGCCATGTCGTTACAAATTAAACGCAAAGGAACTCGTATAACACAAATCAGGCGAATCAATGAAAGATTTAAAAAAACATGGCGTTTGGCCATCGATATTGGTCGACGCCTTTGTTATTATTTTTTTTTGCAGTAGAAGGGTTGTATCAAAGTTCAATTACTCATGATAGAGTTGACGTTGAGAGGTCAAAAAAGATTTGTGTTGGATAAAGGATTACAGGCATAAAAAGTTGTGCAAATTTTATGAATTCAGAACAGAGGGTTTTTACGACAAACAAAGAAAGGTCTGTTAAAATAAATAAAATATCATTTGCCTTGAACCCTCGTGAAAAAGGATATTGCAGCAACAGAGATTGGAAATTTTGCTATCCGGGTGTCTGCTCTAAACTAATCTATCACGCCATCTGCCATGTTTCTCCAATAAATAGACAATTATAATTTTTCAATAATCAGAGAAGATAACATTTTAGAAATTTATATCTCACCTCGTCTTCTTCCTCTATGGCTCTCATGAGCTCATAGTAGAGCAGTTCTGCTTCCGACAGATCCTGTTCCGGCTTCTCCGACATCTTCACTTCCTCGTGAGCCACCATTGTCAACATTTCCAACTCACTCTTCATCGAAACTTCTATCACTCGACACTTCATCTATCCCCACAACACTGAAATTTAGAATTCCTCAAACAGTTTTCACAGAATTTCCCACACAACTTTTTACCCAATTCATAAAAGGAGATATCCCAAAATAAATGTGAAATTCGAAAAGAACGCATAAATATTGGCATAAGAATCAAATAACACCGCCGAGTGAAAAAGATCACTTGCTACATCATACAGTTCACACAGGGATAATAAAATGGGTAGAAATTTAAATCTCTGAAACCGGCGTTCGGAAGTTGAAAACTGCAAAACTTTTCCCCGGAATTGTGACGTCACTGAATCGAAATTCTCCTCACGCCCTGGAGAAGGGGAAGGGGAAAAAGAGGGACACAAAAGAGCAAACGATGACTCAATGGGCGACAGACGGCGAACAATAATTTTATTGTTTGTTTTCTTCAATACGTTTTGTAGCAGACGCCATCTAGCCGAGAACTGTCACACCTACTTAAAATACTAACAACTTTTTATTCATTCACAACACGGCACTCTTTTGTTTCCTTCGGTTATATTCGAATAGAGAACGACTTAGGGAAGATTTCCTTTGAGAATGAGTCAAATTTGCATTCGCTAGAATGTAACGCAAAACTCCACCCAGCAAAAAAGTGTTTACTTTTGAAAACGTGTCGCATAAAAAGTTTTATTTGTCACGCAACAATTATAAACAACACTTATATACATATCATGTATTTATCACGTTATGGAACCAATGTCAAGTTCACTTGAATTACAAAAAAATACATTTCATGAGCCACGCAACGGTTGTACAATTTACAATGTGATTGTGCATTTATTATTTTAACACAGAGGAAGAACTGACATTATCACAATGTAAACATTTGCTTTGTTCCACACAATTATTCACCAAGATTTTTTATTTTAAAAATGAATCCGAATGTTTTAAAATAAATGGTTGGGAATTATTCAAAATTAGAATTCGCGGGTTCGGAGTTCGAAATTCGAGTTCGCGGATTCGGAATTATTCATAATTTGAGGTCGCGGGTTCGGAATTCAAATTCGAATTCGCGCGACTCGGAATTCAAATTTGACGTTTGCAGCAGCGCGCACGCGCATGAGTGCTCCATGCCACCGGCCGCGTGGCTGGAGGGAGATGTAAAACTTGACGGCCGGGCGACCGGCGCGCCGCGCGGCGGCTGAGACTAAAAAGAAAAGGAAAAAACACAAACATGTCTGATAAAAAAACACGAATTTCACACACGCGGCGGGGTCTACGCTTGACGATGAAAGAATGAAAATATGCTTCTTGTTCGCAAGAGTTGTCAATATATGGAATCTTATGAGAATCTCTTAAGAATCTGAGACATCATTTTTCTTTTGAGTACAACTTGCCTAAAAGTTTAGAAACAGAATGTGAAAAGATGAACCGAGATTGAGATTTTAGAGCAAAAATAAAATAGTTTGATTTCTTTGTTTTTAGAAAAACTGTGTTCGCTACTTTGGAAATAAAAATACCTTCCAAAAAAAATTAAAAACGCAAGCTTTTGTTTTTTTTATTCTGAAGCTGGCATTTTTTCTTCCGAAGAACGGTGAGCTATGGCGTCATGAAATTTGCAATATTGAACCATTTTCAGCTTGATAAAGTAACAATCATCATAAGCTATGGAATTTTGAAATACTAATATTTAAAAAAAATATTTATAAAATATCAATAATCAACAACACAAATTTGAAACAGAAAATAAAAAGACAATGGCCACAACTGAGACTTGAACTCGGATCCTCTACTCTATCCTTTGTTTATCAACACAAATATGGCAGCAAAATCGGAATAAAAATTGAAAAAATATCAATAATCTTCAGTGAAAAGTGTGAGATTGATCAAAAATGTTGGTTTCCAATAAGGTCCCAATGGCTAAATTGGTTGAAGCGTTACTACCGGATAGAGTAGAGGATCCGAGTTCGAGTCTCGGTTGTGATCATTGTATTTTTATTTTATGGCTTTTTCTGTTTCATTATTTTCGTGTTATTTAAATACAACAAAAAAACGTTAATGCTTTAAAGTTAATTTATGGTCGCGCTGTGGTCACTTAGTATTTTTAATATTCTGTAGGTAATCGTAATGATAAAATATGCTAATTTTCTACCAATAGTTTCGGCAGCATCCGTTCAAAGTCTAGTTGCATCCTCTCCAGATTTCCTCTCAGATCCAAGTATCTGACCGTAAATTGAGTAGGCATAGCGAGTTGATTGCGGCGAGATAATGTTACAAAATAAACGTCTCGCTAGGATGCTGAATGCTGCGGGTTTGCGTACGGCCGAAGACTACAGAATACATGACAGGAGTAATCGAACGAGGTGAACCTTGTCACAAAGAACGACTTAGCAACGTTATACTCGCTAATACCCACAAAAAACTCCGCCAAACTCGTTAGTTATCAAAATAATTATGATACTTTTTGATTGATAGCAATGCGGTAAATCTCACTTAGAGACTATTTAGGACTGTTACCAGGAATCTGCCACTTTTAGAAGATACGTGCAGCTGTTGAGAGCAGAAAGCATAAACACGAGAGGATGAAGAAAGAAGGATTCATCTATAGTGCAAATGTCCTGTTTTTATTGGAAGAGACCTTGGCTACCTGAGAGCCACGTTGTGGGACCAAGTTACTGTCAAAAGAATAAGGTAAAACATGAAATATAGCATATTGGGCCTATGACATTACTGCTTACAGGAACTATGTGTATCAATCTGATAGTATTAATACGCTAAGCCGTCTTCTGTACATGATTCGTTTGATCGCCGTGTTGGTGTGTCTGCAAAAACAATACTGATAATTTTCGCTCGTCCGTAAAAATGTCTTAAATTTTATTCCGACTACGCTACTTCACGATTTACTCACTGTGTCCCTTTTGACGTGTGTATCAAGACTAAACTAGTCTTATAGTATTAATAGCCTAAGCCATCTTCTGCAAAGACGTTCAAAAACATACGATGCACCGTAAAAGTTGCTCATACGTAGAAGTTCGAATTTTTATTCAAGGTCCTTCAAGATTCACTCACTGTGTCCATTTGACGTGTTTTTTGTGACTAAACCAGAACTGGTAAAAATAATTTTAATAAAGTGGAAAAAAATTAACACACTGAAGTGCCAACAAATTGACGGCCAACATGGTCGAGTGGTAAGACGCTCGACTACAAATCCAGAGGCCGCGGGTTCGAATCCGGCGTACGCAAATAAATTTTATTTAATTAATATGAGTTCATAGATATAAAATAAATGAAAAAAAAACAGTATATTTACGGCACGTTCCAGAGTGGTAGATACTCTAAGTATCACCCTGGTGAAAGACTATCATTCAGAATCGAAACGTTGCTTGAAATGGTTTAACCTAGTTTGGTGACCAGATTTGAATAGCCAGGTGTTTCCCAACCTTCCCCTTCCTCATATCCTTCCTGTGCCCACTACCTTTAGCCTCACAACATACCCCTATTGGGGATGCCATAGTCTCACTAGCTCTAGACGGTTGGGAGCAGTTGAGACTCTTGTGCGGTTTACACGTAAAAACAAATAAGATTGATACAAATGTCGATCATTCTGCAGTTTCCGAAGATGAATGACTCATTGAATTGAAGCTCCAACAATAAAGTAATTGGATTCGAATCAGTATTTTATCTTCGACACAAGGACAGCCAACACATTCGCGTAGGCTTAACGGCGAGATAAAGAGGGGTAATATTTTTCCTCCCATGTTTATAAACGGTGTTAACCCACACGCCAAACACAACATGACAAAGCAAAGTAAAGTGTTTGTACGAGCAGAGACAGAGATGAGAACGCGAACAGGGCTGGCAACCGAACAACGCGAGATCTTAATTGGATATCAATTAACGGAGCCAGTCTTGGCTGTTGGGAGCGCGGGATTAACACGTTAGACAATTAACTAATATGTTATCTCGATAGAGGTGAGACGTTTACCCGCTCGACATAATACAGTAATGAATTTTGATTATAATATAACGTGGTAGGTTTTTTGGAGCAGCCTCAACAAAAGGGAAATTCCAACGTTCCATCCAACTAATTACTCTCTAGAGAGAAAGTGATTTCAACATGAATTAATTGCGAGTTTCTAATCCTTGTCTGTGTAAAGTTCTCAGTTCTTAGGAATGTTGGCATAACTTCTATCCGATTAAGCTATTTAAAGGGCAAACGAAGTACCTTTCCGAGATAGCCGAAGCATGAGTATTCCTTTACATCTTTTTTACGGACGTCGACCACCAGATACGTGATTGCGCAATCTGAAAAATAAAAACGGTTCTGCAATTTGCAGATTAATGGCTGATTCACACCAACGTCCGGTTCCGCTCAGTGCCGATATTGTTCCGCAAGAAAACTTATTGATTTGGTATGAATATCAATCAAGTAGTATGTGCCAAGACAAACGTGGCGGTATATCCTTCTACCCTTGTGATATTTAACTACTTATTTAGTTAAATAATTATTTTGAAGTGTAAAAATACTTATAACGCAGATTTTTTTTTTGTAAACCATTTTTTTACCACTAAATAATATTTTTAATAATTAATAATTAGTAAAAATATTATTTAGTGATAAAAAATGGTTTAAAAAAAAAATCTGCGTTGTAAGTATTTTTTACACTTCAAAATAATTATTTAACTAAATAAGTAGTTAAATATCACAAGGGTGGGCAGAAGGATATACTGCCACACAAATTTGTTCCCTTGATTGATATTCATACCCTTTGCGGAACAATATCGGCACTGAGCGGAACCGGACATTGGTCAGAATCAGCCTTAATGCTGTCTTTACTCAGATTATTTTGATCTTTGTTTACTGTTTTTACCCGCGGTTTAACATCTCGGAAATACGTCTCTGAGAGAACTCTGGAATATTTTTCTCCGTTTATCGCTGTTACCTAGCGCAATTAAGGCCTTCCGCAGATCCGCCCCCTTAATCGACAGCCTCCATGGTTGAGTGGTAAGACACTCGACCACGAATCCAAAGGTCGCGGGTTCAAACCCGGCGTGCGCCAATAACTTTTATTCAATTAATATGTGTCATTACACATTTAATTCATATAATATAATAAAAAAAATATATTTGCGGCACGTTCCAGAGTGGTAGAAACTCAAAGTATCGCCCTGGTGAAAGACCACTATTCAGAATCGAAACGTTGCTTGAAATGGCCTCAGCCATGTTTGGTGACCAGATCTGAATACCAGGTACTTCCCAAACCTTCCTCTTCCCCTCCCACTACCTTCAGCCTCACAACATACCCCAAATGGGGATGCCATAGTTTCACTGGCTCTAGACGGTTGGGAGCATTTGTGACTCTTGTGCGGTATTCACTTAAAATTAAAAAAAAAAAAACATTCAAATGACGCATGCAACACAAAAAGAGATGTTATGACGGAGCTTTAGCTTTTAGAGGTAGACCTACAACGATTCTGAGACGCTGTCGATTGCATTCTTAACACTTTAGAGAAGGTAGAAGAATGAGGAAACGCAGTGCGCTGTAATTTATGGGATCTGAATCAACCTTCGTTGCAGTTAAATGCAGATAAGTGAGTGCAATTGAGTGCGTGCTTGTATCACTTATCAATAAGCTGCAGAGGAGGGCGGATGGCGTCAGATGGGTCGGGATTTTGCGGCTCGCGGGCGGAAGTGAACAGTCTCTCGGGCGGTGCAGACCAATGCATCATCCGCCGCGAGATAGTGAAGCTGGGAGGGTTCAGAGACGCGGGCAGCTGCGCGATGGTTCCCACAACCCATAATCCAGACATCGAGAACCGCTAGTTAAGGAATGCACAGAAACCACTTCACGCAAGCAATAAAAACATACATGTCATGTTGTGAGCTAGCGACGATTTCGGATGAAAACAATATTTTGTTTAGAAATACCGATGGTGTCTCAAAAAAGACGGCCTATTTTTTAAAAAGCTGAATTATTTTCTTTGTTGCACGAGGCTCACGATTATGATGATATTTGAGGTGTGTCGATGAGTAAATCCTTTCTGTTTATTAGTGCCATGCAATTTTACCTACTGTTAATGCATCTAATTTGGAAAAATTATGTATCAAGAGAGTTTTACGGTCAATGTCTGTTGTATCATTTAGCATTGTGTATCTAATAGTATAAATAGGCTAATCCGTCTTCTGCCACGTCCGATAAAATAATTGTTCATACGTACAAAAGTTTGAAATTTTCTTCCGATTACGGTCCTTCACAATTTACTCACTATGTTCCTTTTGATGTGTGTGTCGCGACTAAATCAGTAACTAGGGTCCTTTATGCGTGTTCAAACTACACCTCCCGCGGCTCAACTAAGCCGCCTTCTTGTTTTATATTATTCTACTTGGCTATATTTATCAGCATCACGTTGTGTACATTTTATGTACATTTATTTAAGCAATATTTATGTATTATTTTTTGTTAAAATTCTATCATATACTTTTATTGTTTTTGATTTAAGAAAATGCTCTATATCGTTCATACACATATTTATAATGTTTCTTAGAACTTAAAAACAAATTGTATGTCTTAAATCCGAATATGTTATATGTACATATGTTTTTTATATGCACTCACTGTAACCTACCTCAGAACGGGATTTAATAACATAGTGAGGTAGGTGATATTAAAAAAATGTTAGAAAAAAAGTCAATGAAACAAAAAAAATTGAAAATATACCTACATTTGTTCGGCTGGATTGAAATAAACATTCATATGAACGTAAGAAAACCTTCATAACATGATCAAAAAGTCAAAATCTAAGAGTCAGTTTTATGAAAAAAAAAAAAGTTAAGTCTAACAAGTTAGCACATGATATTATAATACCCATCATTGTACAAAACAAGTTGGAGCAGATAATCACTCTTGAGAGTGATCATCGCTGTTAATTGGCCATATTCAGTTAGTAAATTAACATCAATCTGCTGCGATCGGTACTTAAAAGGTTTTTAACGACGTAAATGTACTCAGTTGATGATTGTAAGTAAGTAACCAACATTATCATTTACCGCTATGGACACAAGCTGAATTCTTATACACTCTTTGACAATTAGCGATTACAATTAGTAAGAAGTATTTTTATTGTAACACCAAACGCCAACTAGTTACCAACGACCTGCGTAGTCGAGTGGTAAGACGCTCGACTACGAATCCAAAGGTTGGAACCCGGCGTGTGCAATAAAAAAAAGTTTAATTAATATGTGTCATAACACATTTAATTAATATTAAATAATATATAGTATATTTGCGGCACGTTCCAGAGTGTTGGATACTCCAAGTATCGCCCTGGTGAAAGACCACCATTCAGAATTGAAACGTTGCTTGAAATGGCTTTAGCCGTGTTTGGTGACCAGATCTGAATAGTCAGGTAAGCTTTCTTACCATCCTCTTTCCCATCTCCTTTCCTTTCCCACTACCTTGAACCTCACAAAATACCCCAATTGGGGATGCCATAGTCTCATTGGCTCCAGACGGTAGGGAGCCGTTGGGACTCTTGTGCGGTATTCACTATAAAAATATTTTAAAAACTACCCGAGGCAGTGGCACTGTGAAGTGAAAGATGTTGAGAGGCGGATAGAAAAGTGGAAGATAATAATAATATTAACAGTGAACTTATATAGCGCAGTTTTGTGATATTTCACCTCCAGTGCGCTTCATACTAAATTAATTATGCTTTCAAGACTAACTAACAAAAGAGAAAATAATATATAATATGCATATAAATTAAAACTATCTTAAATCATGATCGTTATCATAAATCATGAAAAAAACTGGTTCAGATATGGTTATAACAGTGCATGTGTACATCAACAGATTATAAAAAAACAATTTACCAGAAGCTAAAGGTATAAAAATTCAGATGAAACGTATGAATTCATATTAGCGTATAGATTGAAGATAGTTAATATGTTGGTACTTAAAATATTAATATTCAAGTATTGGGGACGATACTAATAATCTCCACTCCAGGATGGGGTGGAAATATAGTAAAATGTGAAAAAACTCTAATTTCATTTATTCTCGTTCTAGAGTCATGAATTTAACCGCAGCGCCACGGAGGTCTTCAGAATATAATTAAGTGAGAAAGTATTTTTTTTTTTTAAACGACAAAGTTTTATTTCGACTCGCAAAATAATTCTTACCGAAATGAATACGGGATTTTGAATGTGTGATTTATTTATTTGACAGAAGTTTGAAACAAATCAATGAATTTAATAAAATACGGACTGTACCGAATATCCAGAATCGCTCTTATTACGTAATTACGTTGGTATTTCGAAGTAGCAAGGATACGTTATGCCGAAATTCATTTATCCCATTTTGAACAATTCGATTGGAAGTGAGGAACCCTCCCGTGTATTTTAGCCAATTTGGGGATTTATTGTCAAATTAAGTGATCCCTTTTCCAATTTCATTAAATCCATCTAGTGGATCAAAAAGAGTTGTTTCAAATCAGTTAATGGACTCCTTTGCTTTA
Source organism: Drusus annulatus (assembly GCA_022651775.1). NCBI lineage: Eukaryota > Metazoa > Arthropoda > Insecta > Trichoptera > Limnephilidae > Drusus > Drusus annulatus. The sequence goes on from JAGWCC010000632.1 coordinate 245,633, forward strand.
TATCCTTTGTGGACTGTATCGCTTTCGAAGCTTTTTTTTACCGAGTGACCTCATTGCAAAGCCAGAGGGTAAATAAATATTACGGCGGTGACGCGATTCGTCCAGCGGAGAAAATAAACGACAAAACGCAGGCAGATGTCGCCACGGTCTAATTAATCTCTCATCGGGCTGCGAGCGTTGAAAGAGTTCATGGTTGCAGTAAAAAGAGTTTAAAAATATTGAAAATCTCGTACGCGGAGCGAACTTACTGGGTCCCCGCCTCGCAGCAATAATATACGAGAGGGAGCGCTTTTGTAGTCAGTATTGATGATTTTTGCCTGACTCGGGCGTGGCTAGGGCTAGGGCATTTATACATCCAATTATAGCCAATGACGTTACAAATATATACACATAATGTAACGCTCTCAAAGTGGCAAGCAAAAACCACGCTAGTTGGTGTGCTCGGTGATTAAGCCGATTTAGTACTAAACTATCACGCGACGCTTGAGGTCGTATACTATATCTAAATAAATTACAAAATGCCCTCGTTTGTGATGAGAAAGTGTTTCAATTACACTGCAAAGACTACTTAAAGCCAAGGAATAACATTTAATTTGTAATTACGCGCAAATTAATTATTATTTTAGACAGCACAACTATCTCCGTTGTTGACCAACATAATGACATCTTCGCGTAAGCGAAGAGCCATCTCATTCTTACCCGAGCATTCAACGTTACTAGCTGAAACGGAACGCAGTCCGATCCTACATCTATTTCGTTCATACACACATATTCTTTTGGATGTCTATCTTTTGTCATACATGACCGATATTTGAATGATGAATTTACTGGGAACGTAAGTATGTTTGTTACTTGCCACATTTTGTGTTGGTATTCTAAGGCTATAACGTGTCTATATATTTGTAACGTCATTGGGAGGGAGCGCTTTTGAAGTCAGTATTGGTGATTTTTGTCGGATTCGGGTGTGACTAGGCCTAGGAATAGGGTATTTATACATCCATTCATAGCACATGTCGACAAAATATTTTTGTTTATTAGTATGACCACTTTTTCACAGTATTGTTATACACAATGTAGGATATTATGTAAAAAACCATTCAGTTATTACCTGTTATGTCGCATAACAAAACGTAGTGGACGGAATTGCCGGAGACGCAGGAGACGGAAAACGAGCTTACATACCGAATAGTGGTGCTATATTATGCGAGAACTTGTCTTGTCTCTTTCTCTCTCACGGTTTACGACGTAAAAACTTAGAGAAAGTGATTTATCGTAAATTTGTATAGGTTGGGTAAATTTTTTTAGCTCTACCTATATATTCTTGCTCTGAGGTCCCAGCACTCTCGACAACACAGGGCGAGTTTTGGCAGCGATACACATCATTAGTCTCGTTAACAACTACAGCGTAGTGTTGGTATCAGGGTAGGTAGGTATATATCTAGAAATTTCGTCTTGTGAAATCCAATCAAATTTTCGAGAGGAGATTTTAAATTTGAATGGGATAGAATTTCAGATTATAGATTGTTTGGAGGGCTCGAACAAATTCAGAACGGTGTTAGGCAAATGCCAGATTGTGGTATTTAGTCAAGCAGTAATTTTTTCTCATTTGATTCACCAATTATTGCTGGGTTAGCCTTTTTAGGCTCTTTCTACCGTGGGCGTGATCGACACACGTGTAACCAGGGTGGACATTTGTAAATGGCGCAAAGAATTACACATAATTTAAAATAAGTTCTAAAATGTTTAAAACCTTTTGAAAAAATTGTTAATCTCATTTATCAACACAACTTCAAATCCATTTGCCAACGCCAATTAACGAACAACAGCATTTGGAACACACTCTTAGAAATCTGGTTGAACCTTAAATCATATTCGTAAATATTTACTAACTAACCATCACGCCGTTTCACTGCAGGGGTAGGCAGTGAGAACGAACCGCCAAACAACTCTGTCTTGGCACAGACTCCATGCTTCGTTCACATTCATACATCGTCTCATACATACTCTTCTGTTATTCTGACTCTTCACATGACCCGTTTCAAATATTTGATTTACTTGATCGTGCCGTGTCTTCCTCGGGCGTCCTCGACTTCTTCTTTCATTCACTTTCGCATCATATATTCTTTCGTAAATACAACATTGGAAAATCACAGTGAACCATTTGCACATTTTTCAGAATATTAATAGACCTATTTAAGGGCAAGCACCCAAAAATACACACTTTTTGGCTTTCTAATACATGCAATACTACAAATAATTTATATGTTAATTCTATACAGGTAGTTAGAGAAAAAATAAGGTTTCTAGTGAATACAATTTGTTTACTGTTATCTTTTAAATTGTATTTGAAATTCATAATGTAACTTTAGGTAAAACGTTCAAAAATGGCTGCGCCGGTTTTTTGAACAGCATTTTTTACCGATATTTCAGGATATTTTTCGTTGAATTTAAAAGATTACAGCTTAAATTTTTAATTCACTGGAAACCATAGACATTTTCCTAACTGCCCATGTAGTATTTACAGATAAATCATGTGCAGTATTGCTTGTATTAGAATGCTTCAAAGTGATGTTTATTTATTTACGTCCGTTACACAAGCTTTTAAACAAATGTTAACATATTTTTTTTAAACAATAAACTCATTAGTGCAAAAAAACATTGTAAAATAAAAATAAAAAAGAGTATTGAATAGCAGATACAAAATATTGTGGATGAAAATAACTAATAATATTTAAAACATAACAGGTTCAAAAATATTGTAAAAGAAAATAAACAAAATAATATTAAATAACAGGTCCAACTATTAGTTAAGCTCTGTCAGATGATAACAACTGTACTAAATTAGACTTATAGTTTGATAATGACGTGTTAAATATATCAGCGACATCGGAGTATGTGTTTCCCAGCTGTTTCATTCGTCGCATAGGCGTGTTGAATTGCGAGGTTGAAGCAGAATTGCTAAAATATTACGGTAGGTACTGTATTGTAACCGTCTTGCTAGGAACATGAAATGAAATTAAGTTTAGCGCCATTTCGGGTGCTGAACCAAAAGGACAGCTTGCAAATCCAGCAAATGAGGAATTCCACTCATTTATACAATGTATAATTTGAACACAAGATTTCATTTTATATACAAAAATGAAACCATTTATACTTTCTGTGTTGGAGGACTGACCCTCTACAAGTATTGCCGTTATATGGTTCAAATCCGTATATAGCTGTTACCCACGGTTGTGTAATCTTCCCAGGGTATCTAAAACCTAAATGTTATGAATTCGCCGTCTTTGTTCTTCGTTTGGATTTTTTGGCTATGTGATATTTGGTAAACATCGTCGGCGGCAGCGGCCGGCCTAAGCGCTTTGAAGTCAAACATTGAATCGTCGTGACGAACCAAAAAAGTAAAGCCAGGGCCTTTCCTTCGGGGGCTAATGACCTATTCACATGGCTTGTCTATTCATATTACCATCTTCACCATAGTGTTGCACCGTCCGTGCGAAATTCGAGACATTATACGATTAATCTCTGTTCACTTGGTCGATAAGTTGATTTTGGAGTTTTTTTATTTTTCAGTGATTATTTGACGGCATCCGTGGTCGAGTGGTAAGACGCTCCACTACGAATTCAGAGTAGTGGATTCAAGCCCGACGTGCGCAAATACCGGAGTAGTAGTAGATATTGCAGAATAGATACTCCAGCCCTTGTGAAAGACCACTATTCACAATCAAAACGTTGCTTGAAATGGCTTCAGCCGTGTTTGGTAATCAGATCTGAATAGCCAGGTAATTTTCAACCTTCCTCTTCCTTATATTTTTCCATTCCCTACAACTTTCCAGCCTCACAAAATACCCCGATTAAGGATGCCATAGTCTTACTGGCTTTTGACTGTTGGGAGCATTTGGGACTTTGGTCCGGTAAATACTTAAAAGCACACTGGCCTTTTAAAATAGTATAGAAAAATAATAATAAAAATATTAGAAACAGGTACAAGATAAATACTACTAAACATAACCTCAAGAGCGCATTACAAAGCTAGTAGAAAATAACTTACAAACTTTGTTAAAAAATTACCGTATAAATATTAAGCCATTGTGTTGAAATTAAGCGATGATTTTTTTGAGACACAGTCACTAGCATTTACAAATGAGGGGCTTAGAAGCAAAGACAGCAATTTCCTTCATTTTAAATTATTTCTTGGAAAGTTGATTTAACGTTTAATGCACTTTTATTTTATGAATATGTTGATAAATTTAGAGATAATTGTTTCAAATTGTTCCTAGTTTAATGTGCACTAGCATTTTTGTACACTTCATTCTCCATTTCTTTATAATAATCATTCAAAAGTTGACAATGCTACAGAACCGTTTTTGCAGATTGCTGCCTTTGCTTCTAAGCCCCTCAAATGTAAAGATGTGGCTGTTTACAAAAAGGATCGAACTTAAAAACTAGATAAATTTATATAAATAAAAAAATTTAAAAAACGTTATTGGCACAAATTTGCACAGTTTGATAATACTGACGGATAGCTCTTACATATACTGCATTAGTTACATATAGATAAGTATGACTTTATGAAGATAATAGTTTTATGTTTCTCTTTGAATTCTGATTCGTAAAATTTAAGGCCGTAAATATTAATGCATTCAGAAATATAATTTTATTTAAGCAAGATGTTGAAAAATTGTGGCATCCATACATTACGCATAACAGCATTACATTTGTGAAAGATCGGACAGTTCCACTGAGTTCAGAGTCAAATTAAAGACCCACCTTTTAAATTATCAAACCCACAATAACGTCAATTTGCTTCACTAGAGTTTTGATCACTCAGTCCGAGTGCTATACTTAGTTTACTATTGCTTGCTTCATTTTTTTCTACCCTAGGTCCGACAGCACGGACAACAACCATTACATATATTAGTGAATGTAAATAAGTTAGTAGGTCACTAGTTATAAGTTAAATATCAAGTCTTAGGCCGAGCACGGGTGACTTTTGTCACGGCAACAGTTTCGTCACTGTCACTGTCTTTCCACACGATGAGTGACTGTCGCCCGTCACTCATTCATTCCGGCAATGGATTTTGAACAGGCAAATGAGTCACCGAATGACATTTTGTCACCTGTGCGCGAGCGCCCATACGAAAGTACCCTCTACAGACACGGTGACAGTTTCGTCACTCAAAAGTCGCCGGCCAGTGCAACTAAAAGGTCACCCTAATGTCATAATGATATTTCTGATTTAGTGATATTTCTGTCACGAAAACGGCGCTATATCAGTCAGCCAATCATTATTATTATCAACAGAATAGTCCGAATGTTTTGTAGTAATATCGAAATGGTTTTGGTAGAAGTTTCATCTATCAAAAGAAAGTTAGATACTCATTTCCGGAGAACTTGAAACAATATTCGCATTTTGAGATGAACACGTTTTCCTATTTCTATACTCGTACCTGCCGCCCTTTTGCATTGTGACCGTCTGAGCTTTTGCTTCGAAACACAGTTATTGTTTGTTCAAAATTATTCCCGTTGTAATTGGACAAACACTTCGAGTCACTCTGTGACGGCGACGGGAAATTGTGTAAAACTAAAAGATAAATTAAAGTAAAAGTATCAGAGATCTTTTTATGTTTGAAAAAGTAAAAAAAAACTGCGTTTTGTATGATTATAATTTATGTCTTGTTGTAATATTTTTTCTTCAGTAGAAAGTTACGTTAAAAAAGGCGGAAAATGAGAGTAGGATAAACATGAAGTAACAATATATGGAGAGAGATTCTTTTTACCCAACCTATCCAAATTTGGGGTAAATCACTTTCTCTGGGGTTTCACGTCGTACACCATGAGAAAGAAAGAGACAACCAAATCTCCCAAATTATCACACCGCTTTAAAGTATTGTTGAATGTTCTTCGTGTCCCGCGTCTCTGTTGACTCTGCCCACACGTTTTGATACGCAAAATAAATGAACATAACTCGACGGTTTATTAGGTTACAAGCTATATTTTGTCCGGCAAAACTTCATAAAAACTGACTTCAGCAGCGCTCTTTCTTGTATATTATTGTTCTGAGATGAACGAATACATTTTGGAAGAAACATAAACGCTCCACTGAAGGATTTTGTTGGAGACTATAGTACCTACTCTAAGCTTCAAACCTATGAGATGAGGTGGACGGTGAAAAAATCTGCATCCTTCATCTGCATCTGCAGCCTTAGTTCGAGGAGGGATATAGCATTATTGCTTTTAGCTCATAAACTCTTGAACGGCGTATTGTTAATACCTGAATCCTGGCGGAAATTGGATTTTATGTGCCTGATAATTTCACGCGAAGGCCGCCAACACAGGCTTCTGTTTCTTCCCAGATGCAGAACTAGCTTACCAATGGAGATGCCCCTGGGAAGATTTACTAGGTTAATTAACTAACTTGCTTATGCAAGAACTAACTGTTAAGTTTTAACTTTATTATGCACTATTATAATTATGATTACCATTTTTTGTGTTGCTTTTTATTGTTTTTGCAATATAATTTGGTATAAAACTGTCTTTGCAAAATTAAATAAATAAAGCCAATCACCTCATTGCTACTGATCATTCTTTTAATAGGGATACAGGGGATAAAATCCTTCACTGTAGTAATAAAGGGGAAAAAAATAGATAACTTAGAAGCATTATAAATTAGAAAATCCTTAAAAAATAAATGTTGCATTTTTGAATAGCAAAATTAATTTATCTTATAGTCCTATCTTAGATATATTTTCAGTAAGCCGCTCTGTTATTCCTTTGTTCCCCCAATTACCCATTTTCCTACAAATTCTAACACCTAAATATGTGTATATATGTATATATATCATATCGGTATTATGTATTTTAGCTTAATTTAAATATTGTCTTGAAGATGAAAGGGTGCTTCCGAAACCGGTCGACAAAATACTGTAAATAAAAGTGGTTTTAAACGAAGTTTATCTGTTTTATTTATAAATATGACAAGCCACAATATAAATGCTTTTTACAAAAATGTAAAATAAATACATAAAAGTTGTCTAAAAAATAGGCTGGTTTAACACTAACTAAACATCATACCATTTCACTTCGAGGGTAGACAGATATGTTCGAACGCCACAAATACTATCTTGACACACTCCCTGGGTTGGTATCAGGACCCACTGTGAACTTCTATCGCCGCTTCCTTTGACAACTATTTATTTGCGACTAGTACATTCGATCCTCCATTAATTGAATTTCCTGTATTCACCCTTGTGTCAATGTCCTTATCCCTCCTCCCATCTCTCGCGAACATGATTTCTAATACACAATCACCCACTGGCTCCAAGGATTCACCATTCACAAACTACGTTATACAGTGTTTTAGAATCCTCTCTTTAACACAAAATATACATCTGAACATTTTAGGCAACATAAATACATGGCCTCTTCAAAAGAAAAGGTGAATTTTGAATTTTCGCGGGCTGTGTACATTCAATTATTGATTTTTTTGTTTGGTATGTTGGTACACATATGTTTATTATATGTTAGCATTATCAGCCATTTTGGATTAGTGGTTTGTTTTTGACAACTGGAAAGGTTAGTCACGTTTTTGTGTGTTCTTCGTTTTTTTACTTTGTCTCAAAAAAGTGTTTATAAGTGGTACAAGCGCTTTACAGAAGGCCGAGAAGATGTTAATGACGATGAGCGTCCTGGAGTTGTGGAAAAACAAATCATGGATTTTATTCTTTTTTCAAAAGTAAAAAATCGAAGAACACACAAAAACGTGACTAACCTTTCCAGTTGTCAAAAAACAAACCAGTAATCGAAAATGGCTGATAATGCTAACTAATATGATAAACATATTTGTGCCAACATAACAAAAAAAAAATCGATAATCGAATGTACACAGCCCGCGAAAATTCAAAGTTCACCTTTTCTTTTGAACAGGCCTCGTATAATGTAGAAACACGCAAACCATCGGAGGTTTGACATTGATGAAATTCTTCCAGTTTTCGACTCTTTAAATCAAAGAAGAAAAACATTATTGGAAAAGACGTTATTAAATTTGTCAATCCATTTGAAGGACTAGGCTGAGACGACTCAAATGACATGGAATTCCCCAATTATGTTGAGTTAGTAAAAAAGCAATAAATATATCCAAAACCAAATAAGCTTCGCTTGACTGCGAAAGACATTTAACGAAGGCAATAAAAATATATATTGTCCTTACCGGGGTTAACAAACTAAACTAAAGCTAACAAAGTGGGTACGAACATCGAAAGCTCATTAAATTTATCAATGCCATCTTTCGACCAATAAAATAAACGGGACGCTTTGGAACATGGCATAATTTTTTTACATCGGTGAGAACCTTAATACACATGCTTGTAAAGACAAAAATGGAAAATCGTAACGATTTGGACATTTTTTAAGTGAAGAAATATTATTATTTTATCAAAGTAAGCCATTACGTAGTGAGGACAGCTTGCAAGAGATGTTGAAATCGAATCAAATTTTGATACGAAGTCTGTGATTGAAAAAAAACATAATGCATACAGTTCATGGAACTTTGAAGAATAACTTGTTAGTCAGGATATTATTTTAGTGGATCTGTCTGGCTTTAGACGATTTACCATAAAGGGTCCTTGGTCCTTAATACCGCTATCAATGCACAGCGAGTCGGGCGTTTGAAATCATTATACGGATCACAGAAAGAATGGAATATTCATCTTCTGACGAGCATTTTGAGCTCAAAGCTTTCTGGGCATTATTTTATACATGCACTTCTCCTCTGCGCGTAGATTTACTGTTCATGAAATAAAGCTTGGCAGGAAGATAAAAAGAAATACTACACAAAGGAATGGATATGATTATACAATATTGGACACTTAAAAGGAACACAACCGTATTTTTATAGTAATATTTAAATATGGTGTTATAAATATAGTTTTGCATACATTAGTTACAGTTGCTTTAAGTGCAATGTTAACATAGGTCTCTCGGGACCTCTTCTAAGAAGAACAATAGCGAACTGGTTACAATATCATACCACAAGATATACAAATATATATTTATATATATACGAAATACAGAAAAAAGATAATACTCAAGAAAAATTATAACAAATGTGTATAAAAAGAGCAAAAAAATCGTAATATAATTTTAAGTAATTCGACCGGTTAGTAGCTGAGTGGATGAATGCGTCGGATTCCCACCCGGACGTCATGGGTTCAATTCCTCTGCTAGCTAAGTCCTCCTTAATTGCACTGGCAACATCTTCCGCTTATTACGATGGTAGTAGGAATTTTTAGAATATTGTCAGGTTATTCGTAACCCGGGAGAGTTCGAAAAAAAAATCGGTTGTAAACGCAGTTGCTTTAAATCACAAAAGGTTCCTTGAAACCCATTGATTACAAGAACTATTATTTATAGCTAGTAGTAATATATTGTATCGTATAATGGTTAATAGTGGTATTTATGATGAATATTGAAAATGTAGCAACATAAACAATAAATAACAAAATACAAGAGAAAGCAGTCCAATCATATCACAAAGTTATTGTTGGTACAGCAAAAGGCAATTGATTTAATGAATATCGCAATGTGAAATACACGCTCGCTTGATTAACTTCAATTGTAAGCCGAGCCACGTACCGAGGGAATACTGCGAAGGAAGTGACTAGCCTAGGTAGGGTAGATACACGTAGCCAGACATGTCTGTAATATATTGGCTTTTCTTGACACCTAGATCTATGCAAATGAGTCGGCTTAGTAGAAATTCTATTTTTATTGTACAAAAACACTCACGGAAGCACGGGGTACGATCTAAAAAAATGTATTATTATCTCATGTATTAAATGTCAACCGTGTCAAACATTCTACCTCAATGACTCGTATAACGAGTTCTTTAAAAAAAATAATAATTGGCATTTACAGAGCTGAAAAAGAGACTGCGAAAAGATTTAAGTGAGATTAAGTGTCAAACTTTTATAAAAGACAAAGAATAACAAAATTTCGTAGAGAGCATCTCTTTGTGGTTTGAAATATTCAAAGAAATGAAAAAATAACTTTGTATAAAACCACGGATTCAATAAAAGCTCATATTGGTCGCAAAAATGATCATGGCATCAGCTTAAATAATTTAAAAGCACTAGAAATAAAGAAAGCCATATTGTCATATTCTTAATAATCAGATAAATTTGTCCAGTAGTCCAATATTTCCTGAATCATTATTCTTTAATCACCTTATGTCTCTTTCACATTATCTCCGTTTCTCTCTGTTTCTTTGTTATAATTTAAATGTTATTTTGATTATTTTCTCATTTTTCTGTTATTTTATTTTATATTTTGTTCTCCCTCTGTATGTATATATAACCGCACTATTTGTATTTTTTGTTTAGCTAATTTTGTACCTTGATGATGCTTAGGCTAGGCGAAACCGGTTGACCAAAAAAATAAAATATCTGTGGTCTTATACAAAGTTATTTGTTCATTTCTTTAAAACATTATATCACTGAATTTAAACACTAGGGATAGGTGTGAAAACAAAAGATTTTATTGTCTGTTTACGTAAATGACTTTATAACAAGACGAGTTTTGTGTTTAAATCTAAATTGTTGTGTAAAACTTTATGATTTAACCATGAATGATAGTGCGTGTTAAAAGGTAGACCATTTTAGTAATTAAACTGATTAAGATTAGGGAAGTAGGGATATTGAGACCATAGAGGAAATACAGAAGCGTACAACGACCTCTGTGGTGAAGTGGTTAACGGATGTAATATTAGATCGTGGGACATGACAAGGGTAAATAAATGAAGGCCGCTGAACAAACGATAAGGTCTGAGAGACTTTATAATATGTTATAGACAAATAAAAAATGTGTTGGATCCGAAGCTGCAATCAAACACCGAATGCGTTTTCAGCTTCAGCTGGATTTTGAAAATAGTAGACTGAAAAACGATAGAACTATACTACTTGACGGAAGTGTGGATGTGGAAAGATTATGGAATGAAGGAAGTAAGGAAACCAATTCACTCACCGATGAAGTCGATGTTTAAGTTCTTGATTATTTTTACGCACAACGAATCATAATAAAAACACATAATATAATATAAAACTAACGACCAAACGAACCAAAAAACGTTTTTTCACATAACTCTTCTGTTTCGATTGTCAATTGTTTTCGAACGAATAGCAAAATGGCGGAATAGGTAGAAACTGGTTGAAAAACAAGAACCTAACAAATTATCTCTTTGAAATCCAACAAAATGTATGAAATAAATTCAACTTTAAGAGAGATAATCAAAATATAACATATGCCCCAAGGTTCATGCGAGTGGTTCCTATGTTTGGTTAATCGGTAACCGGCTATGATAAACGGTTAGAGGTTAAACTATTCATCTAATGTTTTGATGAAGCACCTGGTCATTTGTCAACCGCACGTGGTTTACGGCGACACCTGCTTTGATAAGTAATTCTGTGTTTGTTGAATTATGCACGGGAGTACAAAGCTACATACTGCTATTTAATACATATTATAAGTTTCATCAAAATGATTCACATCGGTTGAAGATGCACTGCACAATGCTATGAAAGGTTATACTCGTATTGTGAGAATTGGAAGTCATAGTTTTTAAAATTTATATTTTCGTGGAAAGCAATCACTTTGTGGTTTGACATATTTAAAGATGTAAAAAAATAACTTTGTATAAGACCACGAATATTATTTTAATTTTCATGATCGACTGGTTTAGCTTAGCACAGGGGTCGGCAGGTGTGGCTCTTTGCATAGACGTTTGCGGCTCTTCGGACATAAACTCCAATTTTACTCTTGACTGACTTCTTACTTGACAAACTGCCGACCCTTGGCTTAGCCTAAACAAACTAATTTTCAATTTAATTTCATACCCTGATGATGCTTAGGCTAAACGAAACCGGTCGGTCATAAAAATTGAAATAATATTCGTAGTCTTATACAAAGCTATTTTCTCAAATCTTTGCCAACATTTTATTCTACATTATTGAGTTGTGCTGTGACCTTTTTCAGTTTTTTTTAGATATTAACATATGTTTGAATTGTGGCGTTTATTTTTCTTCCAAGGTTGATTTTTTGGCATATTTTAATTACCTTTTCATATTTCAAATGTTTTTTTACAAGAACGTTGAGATATTATTTTTTCCTAAAATAATATAAGTAACCTTGTTAGTCAATTAACTGTCAGTTTTTCAAAACGTAAGCACTTTTTCGTCCACTTTTTTAGATAAATAAAAAAAACTTTTTTTGCTGTTTTATATAGATATGTCAATAATAATAGTTGGCTGATTTATATAGCACCGTTTTCGTGACCGAAATATCACCTCAAGGGCGATTTACAGCATAATTTACATAAAAAAACTAAGACTTAATATTAACTTGTGCCTAATACTGATAACTAGTGACTTACCACTAACATGTTCACATTAACAAATATATATAATGGTTGTTGTCCGTGCTGTCGGACCAAGGGAGTCAAAAATGGAGTAAGCAATAGTAAACTATGTATAGCACTCGGGCTGAGTGATCAAAACTCTTGTGAAGCAAATTGACGTTATTGTAAGTATGATAATTTAAAAATTTGTGTCTTTGGTTTTGCTCTGACCTCAATTGAGCTGTCGAGATATAGTCGTTATAACAAAAAATGACTGCAAATGAGATATACGAGTATTTATCGTACATAAAATAAAAGGATATTATCAAAAACAAATCAGATTAAAGCGCCATCAAAGATTCGGCCATCATTGAAAAGCTGCCGGGGCAAATGGTTAGCGTTAATCTTTATCGGCCGAAGCTTTTAGTACCAAAAGAGCTTTACGGGACTTTCGTATTTGTAGCTACAAAGTTGAGGAGACTCAGCGAGATCATTTACGACGTTTAGAAGACGTTAACGGCCTAGCCCACAAAGACGGAATTCTTTTTGAAGCAATTCAAAAGGAAATGGCCTTTGTGTTTATATTTCCTACTCGTGTAAGGAGAGACATTGTGGGCATTGAAAGACGTCCCCAATTCAACGAATATCAAGCCATGTTTGTTCGATGCGGGGCTTAAATTAAACGAATTCTTTAATGAGTGAATGGAAGAAAACACCTTTGAGTACAAGGGAGATATGAAGGGAGCTTTGATTTCTGTACCGGATGGGGACGCGGGACGTTAAAGACGAGGATATCCAATCCAAAGAGTCCTCGCTCTCTAATTTTAGCGCGCCCGTGAGCTCGTACGCCTATGCTCTCTCTGTCAGTAGTTCAGTGATAATAAAGGATGCGGGGACTGAGGGGAGCTTCATATTTACGTTGAAGTGCTGAACCAGCCCCCCGCTCTCCTCATCCTGGTCCACCGTCCGCAGTCTGTCATCTCAAGTGGCTGGATCCGAGAGCCAATCACGACAAAATCCAGAATTGTCAGCCCCAGACCCGTGTCTCACTATGTTTTAACCTACTTTAGATTAATATTGTGAGAGTTCGGCCGCAGGTAGCGCCAAATAAAGTAAACAAAAAGATCGGCCGAGCTCTCTTTAGCTTAATTAATAATAAGAATCAATAATTTGTCTAGACATAAGTTCATTGTTATAATGTCTCCCGAAAATGTCGGGCTTGGGACCCCTTCTAGTTGTATTTGTCATTTTTATTGAGATTAATAAAAATGGGGAAAATGCGGCTTAGGCTGAGCGAGAGAAATTGAAGAGGTGAATAGCTTGCATTTTTGTTTCATCCGCTGCGAGATTTGTAGCGGATTACACAACGAATCTAAAATCACAAAGCACATGAAAATGGGTTGCATTCGTCCCGGCCCGCATGAAAGGACAGGAGTAGGGCGCCGGGTATAAATACGAGTGCAATAACCTACTCAAGTCACTCTCTCGCCACACTACAAGATTCACCTTTCGACTCCGCTCTGCCTACTGCTGCCTTCCATCTGATCTACTGACCGCTCGTTTGATTTACGACACCCTGGACCTCACCTCTTCCCCCCTTGGATCACCGAAGCAGCAGCTCCCATAAAAGCGTGTGAGAGATCCACACATCTACAGCGGCTACTGCACGACTGGCCGGCCTATATTTCAGTCTGTGTGTGAGACAGACGTCCCATACATAGTGGTCCTTCGCTAGACGGATCTAGTCGCCAGCCGCTACCGAGATGCCCCGATCTCTCCGCTCTGGCAAAGGAGCTCCCGAAGACGCAACAAGCAGACGAGATGTCAACCCCGCAGCGCTCGGCACTGCAATGGCAAACTCTGCAGTGCTTGGCCTCGCACCCCCCGCACCCCGCAACCCCGCAGAAACCGGACCTGCCCTGCCCGGCACCGAATCCCGCAGAGCCTGGTGCAGGTGTACCCGGCTACGCACACCCTGCAGCCCCCGGTCCGGTCTACGCCGACTCAGGTGCACAAGACTTTGCGTACCGCGGGCCCGAACAACAATTCTCAGCTTCCGCGGACGAGCAAGAAGCCCTCACGTCCGATAGTGAGGCCTCTACGGAAGATACTCTCCGCCAGCTGAGACGAGAGCTACGGGAAGAAAGGAAACGTAGCAAGGACTCAGCCCGGCAGATCGCTCAACTGATTGCCGCGCTTGGAGTTTCGAGACAGCCGCTCGAGATATCGCCGGCGCCTCTCACCGAGCTACCCCCCCGCAGCGCAGTACATTGCCTAGACCCCGTGCCGGTAGCAACACACAATGCAGCACTGGTCAGGCGGCTACAGATCACACACAGGCTGTTATCTATAGCACAGAACATCGGCCAGCGTCACATCTACCGACACCCGGCCAGATGACACCTTCGGGACACGTGCCTTCCCTAAACAACCCGGTGGCGGACGAGATGACCCGCCATACACGTGAGTGGGTGAATCAAGGAACCCAAGACCCTCTTGCGCAGATTGCCGCGGTTATGGCGGAAGCGTTCCGTAGTTCCCAGGCGGGAAGTACTCCGAGACCGCAAGAAGAAGAGAACCGAATGGCGTCGCTTATTGCACGTCAGTCTACGGCAAAGGATTTGCCGATATTTTCCGGAGATGCTGTAGAGTGGCCCACATGGCAGGCCCAATTCTATCAGTCGACGGTAACATGTGGAATGACGGCGGCCGAAAATCTACTACGATTACAACGCGCGCTACGTGGAAAAGCGCGCGAAGCCGTCAGCGCGCTCTTAATGGACCCTGCGCAGGTCCCTGAAATTATGGACGTGCTCAAACACCGTTTCGGCGGTACACAAGCGATAGCCGCCATAATGAACGAGAAAGTGAAGAGGCTACCGCGGCTACCGGAAGACGCTTCAAATGAAGCTCTCGTAGAATTTTCCGGGACAATACAAAATGTTGTAGCATCACTCCGCAACCTGCCTGGCAATTATTTAAGCAACCCGGCGCTACTAAGTGAAGTAGCCTCTAAAATGCCGCTAGCACTACGCGTCGCGTGGATGGACAAAGTCGCTGATGACGCAGAGATTGCGAACATTCACCAGTTCGCGGCTTTCCTTAAGCGGCTAACTAACGCGATCCCGCGATCGGGGCTCATAGACAGTGTACGGCCGATGCGAGCTCACCGGGAACAGGTACACGTACAAAGTACCACGATAGTGAACGATAAAAGTGAGGTGAAAAGTGTCAGTGAAAAATGTGCGCAGTGCGGCGGTGCGCATAAGTTACGTGAGTGCCCACAGTTTGCCGCGATGGACATACCCGCTTGGTGGGAAATGGTGAGAAACACGCGCGTGTCACAAGTGTTTGGACAGGGGCACTACACACGTACGTGTAAGTTACGCACAAATTGCGGGGTAGGTACGTGTCGTTTGTACCACCACAAGCTACTGCATGACCCGTCACGGTACGTGGTCCCCGCCGCCGCGAGTGAGACTGTAAGCACCACGTGGTTTGCGCAAAAAGCAGTGCTGTTAAAGATAGTGCCAGTTACGATAAGTGGTCCAGACGGACAAGCGTCGGTGCATGCGTTACTCGATGAAGGGTCGACCATAACACTTGTCGATGCCGACCTCGCTAACGTAGTAGGTGCGAGCGGTCCCACCCGCGGGATTCGCATACATGGCGCCAATGGAATGTGCTCGTCGGATAGCGCTTCACAACGAGTGAAAATTTCAGTGCGCGGAGACGGAGAAGAATACGTTATTACCGCCAATACGGTTACGAACTTAGATCTCCCGCAACAACTAGTGGCTGGAAGTCGGCAAGTGAAACCGCGGATTCTCATCGGCCAAGATAACGCACATCTTATCGTTTCGCGGGAGGTTCAAGAAGAAGACGGCGGCCGCATGACGTCACGGACAGCTCTGGGTTGGATCAAGCACGGGGGCATAAGTCAGAGCCTGGAAAATGGTACCACGCTGAGCCTCACAGGAGAGGCAGCCGACGCAGACCGACAAATCAACGAACTTGTAAAACATCATTTTTCAGTTGACTCGCTCGGTGTTACCACCGCGAACCGGGTTTCCGCGGATATACAGCGCGCGGAGGCTCTCATGGCAAGTACCACTCGCCCCTCACCCTAGGTCAGTGGGAAACCGGGCTTTTGTGGAAAGAAGACAATACGTGGCTGCCCGACAACCGCCAGTGCGCAGTAAATCGGCTCGCGTCCTTAGAAAGGAAGCTGAAAAGGGAACCCGGCTTAGCAGTGGCATATACTGAGAAAATCAAGCGACTAACTGAACGCGGATATGCGATCAAACTGTCCGAATCCGAAGCAAGTACGCCGTCCCGGAGGAAATGGTACTTTCCACACTTTTCAGTAATAAACCCGAACTGTCCCGGCAAATTGCGAGTTGTATTCGACGCCGCAAGTCGTTGCCGCGGAACCTCGCTAAATGATCGATTGTTAACCGGTCCAGACCTCTTATCATCGCTTTTGGGCAACATATTGCGCTTCCGGGAGGGAAAGATTGCCGTAGCCGCTGACATAGAAGAGATGTTTCTACGTATAAAAATTAAAAAGGAAGATCAGATGTCCCAATTATTTCTATGGCGAGATACACCACACGAACCACCAAGTACTTACATGTTGACTTCGATGATGTTTGGTGCTACGTGTTCTCCTAGTAGCGCCCAGTACGTACGCAATAGGGTGGCCAGAGCTAGCGTTGCCGAGTTCCAGCCGCCGCGGCGGGTACAGTTAAAGTTCTATATGGATGATTATTTAGACGCCGCGGATACAGCGAGCGAGGCCGCTACGCTAGTACGAGACGTAAGCGCCCTGCTAGCTAAAGGAGGTTTCTACCTAGCTAGTTGGGCCTCCAACGCCCCCGCAGCAATTCAAAGCATACCGACGGAAAAACGTGCGCAATCGGCCATCGCAATCAACAACGGCGCCTGCGCCGATACAGAAAAAAGTGCTAGGTCTAGCATGGGACCCGGTTAGCGATCATTTTATTTACAAATTTAAAGAGACCGAGACGCATGAACTCAGCCGTCACCCAACCAAGCGGCAACTACTGAGTACCGTAATGAAAATATTTGACCCTGTAGGGTTCGTAGCCTGCCTCACGGTGCGGTCAAAAATCTTACTACAAGATGTCTGGAGGTCAAATATAGGCTGGGATGAGCAGATCAAGGAAATTCACGCTACAAGGTGGGGCGAGTGGATCAAAGCGTTGCAGCAGAACGAAATTAGGATTCCGAGGCGCTGCCTTCTACAAAAGAAAGGGAATTTCCAACTTCATCTCTTCTGCGACGCTTCGGAGGCTGCTTGTTGCGCAATAGCATACCTCGTCGAGACTTGTCGGGAAGGTAACTACTCAATCTTTCTAGCGAGTAAGTGTAAGGTGGCGCCTCTAAAACCGCTATCGATTCCGCGCCTTGAGCTCCAAGCGGCGCTAATGGCCGCCCGCCTCGCAGATAGCATTAAAAAAGAAATGCAGTGCCGGATATATCGCACTACGTATTGGACAGACTCAACTACGGTCTTGTGCTGGCTGCGAACGGACCCAAGGAGCTACTCAGCCTTCGTCTCCAACCGCTTAGGTGAGATCGATGATCTAACAAGCGTCACCGACTGGAGATGGGTTCCTACTAAAAACAACCCAGCTGACATCGGGACCCGCGACGTGGATATGCCCGATCTCTCGCCCGGTGGAAGGTGGTTTTCAGGACCGTCCTTCATCACCACACCGGAGAGCGAGTGGCCCGTGCAGAAAAACCACCACATACAACCAGACGAGCACACCTTGGAGACGAGGCCTAAATTTACGGGCCTCACTATAATACAAGAGGACGCTCTACCCGCCATCGAGCGATTTTCTTCGTGGAATCGGCTCATCCGCTCAACTGGATGGATGCTCAGATTTACCAGGCGGTGTCGAGAGGGACCCCGCCGGGCCCCACGTGAAGGGCCCCTGCGCGCTGAGGAAATCCGCGCCGCCGAGACTCACTGGGTCAAAAAGTGTCAAAAAGAAACCTTCGGCGTGGAAATTAATGCGATACGCCGTAATGCCCCGGCGTCGGTCGGTAGCCGGCTCAACGCGCTAACACCTTTTTCTCGGACAGGACGAGATATTACGAATGGGCTCGCGGCTGAATGCCGCCAAAGGGGTAGCACAAAAGTGTGCGAACCCCGGTCATATTAGACGGAGATAACCCGTATACACGCTTGCTTATACGCCACTACCATCATAAAGGGACCACGCAAGTACGGAGAAAGCAATGGCAGACATACGAAATAGTTTTTGTGCTCAAATTACGTACAAATATCAGAAAAATTGCGCATAAGTGCCTCGTATGCCGCATGCGGAAAGAAAAACCGCATCCGCTTCTAATGGGACAACTACCCGCTGCTCGAATCGCTCACCATATTCGCCCCTTTCACTAATTGTGGGCTCGATTACTTCGGGCCAGTACAGGTCACCGTCGGCCGGCATCGCGAGAAAAGATACGGGGCCTTATTCACATGCCTTTCCACTCGAGCGGTTCATTTAGAGTTGGCCCATTCTCTAAAAAAGCCGACTCAACTATTATGGTGATACAAAGAATGACGGCTCGTCGAGGACAACCCGCAGCAATATATTCGGATAATGGGACTAACTTCCACGGAGCAGACCGGGAAATGAAGGAAGCACTTTTAGCCTTGCATCGAGGACCCGCAAGTTCGAGATCATATTGCCACTCAAGGAATCGAGTGGCACTTTATCCTCCAGTATCACCACACATGGGG
Organism: Drusus annulatus; assembly: GCA_022651775.1. Classification (NCBI taxonomy): domain Eukaryota; kingdom Metazoa; phylum Arthropoda; class Insecta; order Trichoptera; family Limnephilidae; genus Drusus; species Drusus annulatus. The sequence continues at coordinate 264,799 of JAGWCC010000632.1, forward strand.
GAGCTTGGGAACGCCTCGTGCGATCAGTAAAAGGGCCCTAGAAGCGGTCTTAAAAGAACGAGCCCCCGAGAAGAGACCTTGTTGACGGCCATGGCGGAAGCAGAATTTGCGGTAAATAGTAGGCCGCTGACCCACCTGTCAGTCGACCCCGTGATGACGAGCCGCTGACGCCTAACCATTTCTTCTGGGGTCTGCGGGGGACGCGACCTCACCTATCACTCTACGGTCCTAAAGAAGAAGAGATCTGCCTGAGACGACAGTGGCGCATCAGCCAGCAGATTGCCGACATGTTTTGGCGAAGGTGGCTGAAAGAATATCTCCCTACACACTAGCTGCCCGACCTAAATGGCAACACCGGAGCACTCCGATACAGAAAGATGACCTAGTGCTGATAGTTGACCCGGCCCTACCGCGCAACAGTTGGCCCCGGGACGGGTCATCGAAGCCACGCCCGCGGCTGACGGCCAAGTACGAACCGTTCGTGTACGTACCAGTACCGGTGAGTACACGAGACCAGCTGTGAAAATCGTCGTCCTCCTTCCAGCCCTACCAGCCGAACTTCCTGCAGCAAACACCACTTCATCATATCGCCGGCGAGGAGCTGGCCGCCAAGGAAGCTTCCGTCATCCACGACCCCAATCCTAGCTGACCAGGGCACAACTGACGCTGCACCGGGGAGAGTGTACCGGATGGGGACGCGGGACGTTAAAGACGAGGATATCCAATTCCCCAAAAGAGACCCTCCCTCGCTCTCTAATTTTAGCGCGCCCGTGAGCTCGTGTACGCCTATGCTCTCTGTCAGTAGTTCAGTGATAATAAAGGATGCGGGGACTGAGGGAGCTTCATATTTACGTTGAAGTGCTGAACCAGCCCCCGCTCTCCTCATCCTGGTCCACCGTCCGCAGTCTGTCATCTCAAGTGGCTGGATCCGAGAGCCAATCACGACAAAATCCAGAATTGTCAGCCCCAGACCCGTGTCTCACTATGTTTTAACCTACTTTAGATTAATATTGTGAGAGTTCGGCCCGCAGGTAGCGCCAAATAAAGTAAACAAAAGATCGGCCGAGCTCTCTTTAGCTTAATTAATAATAAGAATCAATAATTTGTCTAGACATAAGTTCATTGTTATAATGTCTCCCGAAAATGTCGGGCTTGGGACCCCCTTCTAGTTGTATTTGTCATTTTTTATTGAGATTAATAAAATGTGGGGGAAAATGCGGCTTAGGCTGAGCGAGAGAAATTGAAGAGGTGAATAGCTTGCATTTTTTGTTTCATCCGCTGCGAGATTTGTAGCGGATTACACAACGAATCTAAAATCACAAAGCACATGAAAATGGGTTGCATTCGTCCCGGCCCGCATGAAAGGACAGGAGTAGGGCGCCGGGTATAAATACGAGTGCAATAACCTACTCAAGTCACTCTCTCGCCACACTACAAGATTCACCTTTCGACTCCGCTCTGCCTACTGCTGCCTTCCATCTGATCTACTGACCGCTCGTTTGATTTACGACACCCTGGACCTCACCTCTTCCCCCCTTGGATCACCGAAGCAGCAGCTCCCATAAAAGCGTGTGAGAGATCCACACATCTACAGCGGCTACTGCACGACTGGCCGGCCTATATTTCAGTCTGTGTGTGAGACAGACGTCCCATACAATTTCTATTTATCAAAGTTTAAAATAATGAAAGACTAAGTGCGTTTCATCCCACATAAAATTCTCTTCTCTCTCAATCATTTTGTTGTTAGTTTTGATTTAAAACATGAACACAGCAGTGGATAAAAAAACGAAACCAAGGTACATTATTTTATTCTCATTATAAATCATAGTAGGTTGGAAGACTAGGCACTTTTCTATTACTACCGCCTTTATAAAATGGCGAAATGATTATGAAATATAACGCTTCAATAAACAGGTTAATGTGGGTTAACCCTAACACTTTTTACTCACTATTCATGTTCTTAAAATGATTCAGTAAAAAAAATGTGTTATGATACTATTTCCAACATCAACCAAATTAATTTATTTAACGAAATTACTAACGAAAAACCATTATCCTCTTTGATACTCATTTTAAGACGTTTTTCCGACTAGTTAAATATGTTAGGAGTTGTAAGAATTATAACAGCTATGCCTTTTTTTTAAGTAAATACCGCACAACAGTCCTAACTGTTCCCAACCGTCTAGAGCCAGTGATACTATGGCATCCCAAATCGAGGTATGTTGTGATGCTGGAAGTAGTGGGAAGGGAAATTAGATGGAGAAGAGGAAGGCTGAGAAGTTCCTGGCTATTCAGATCTGGTTACCAAACACGGCCAAAGCTATTTCAAGCAACGTTTCGATTCTGAAACGTGCCGCAATTATATTATATATTATTTTATATTATTTAAATGTGCTATGAGATATATTTATAAAATACATTTTATTTGTGCACGCCGGATTTGAACCCGTGAACTTTAGATTCGTAGTCGAGCGTTTTACCACTCGACCACGGAGTCTGTCTAATAAGTTAAAAATAAATTGTCATCATGAAGTCACTTTCCGTCAAGGTTGTGTTAACAAACGAAGCCATCGCATAGTTTCTTCGTCAATTGAATTATTACATTACTAAAAGGCATCCGGTCCAAATGCAAAAGTCCATCACTGCAAGGAATATCATTTGAGACGTGGTTCGTATGAGGATGCTTTTGTTAGAATGGCGGCATTAATCAAGTGCTGGTGTTGTGAAACTAAGCAGGACTTCGGAGCCGCCAACACGTTTGATTAATGCGTCTGGAAGGGAAATTAGGGGACTTATTTAATATCTTAATAGCGCCGATTGGGATAGAGGGAGCTCTCTATGCTCATATGTGCGGGAAATATATTAATAATAATAACCTTCATAAACCAAGCGTTATTACCGTGGAAAGAGTAGGTGGCCAGCAAAAGAGTTAAGTGAAAAATATTAAATAAGATACGACGTCTAAAAGTATTGAAGTGATTAAACATTTTTTTTTCGCAGAACTTGATCAATGAGTTTTTAAGTTTTCTTTTTAGTTACATGAGGTTTTTTCTACTCCCTGGTGGCAGAGTCTGGATAAACAGATGTTTGCGCCAATAACTGCAGATTCACAAAGTTAAATTTTACACGACAGAGATCTCAATCTTTGGCCATTTAAATTGAAAAGTTAAAAAATTTAGGGGAAATTTAAAAAAACCTTTTTAAAATTTGGGTTTTTTTAAATTTTTACCAAAAAAATTTAGGAATTTATATACGCACAATTTTTAAAAAAACCTTAAAATTTTAAAATTCACTTTAAAAAACTTTTTTAAAAGGCAAATAACCTGAAAAAATTTAAATTTTTTTGGTTTTTACCCCAATTTTTTTAAA